>JAODXP020007441.1:0-76981 GCA_027497455.2 Sardinella longiceps | reverse complement strand
TGAACCCAACCACAACTGGGAATACCCTTGGTTGAACTAGCAATTCAAACAGGGCTTTAGCCCTTTTAGACTTTGCAACCTAACATATTAATATGCACTGTTCACTTAAAATGACCACCGCAATGTTATCCGCTGGCTGTCAATAAATAAAATCTCAAATCTCAATTTAATATGTTACGTTAGCTAACTTGCTAGCGTTAGCTCACTAACTTTAACAGCTTGTATTTGCTGTCTGACATGACAGAAAATTAATCTGATACAGACAAATACTAACAATTTAAACCATTAGACTTGATGTAATGTCAAACACTTACGGAATATGAGAGATGCATAAAATAAAACAACAACGATTCCAAAAGACGAGTTATTGGTTAAATCCTACACATTGAAATGTAGCCCGACTCTGCTCTCCATAGGCTAACGTTACTGGAGGATTGCCCTTGCGAAAATAGTAGGCTACTATGAACTATGTGAATGTAACGATTGTCTCTCCTTTGCTTTAAACCTCTTTGGTATTGAAACTCTGTTTGTATCTGTCTTCAGGACTGTCTGGAAACAGAGCTCTCTCTTTGCCAGGAGTTCTTTAGAGTAACGATAGCGTTGTCTGTCTGTCTCTGATTGAAACCTCTGGTTGTGTATGAGAGGTAGCCACTCATTAAAGGTGCTCTCTCAAGTTTATGCAACCAACTACCACACACGTTGTTCCTGAACCCTTTTTACTCTTTATATATCCATGTTGCTATATTGAAAATTTTATATAGCCCGTTTGACATGGCTATATTAGTGCTGACAAAGTAATCTCTAGCTAGCAAAACACATAGGCAAGACAAACCAGACCCCTAGAACGGAAGTGGCTTGCATCCACGAGAAGTAGAAGGAAGTAGAGCGGAAACGGCCGAAAAACTTGTCTATAGCCTCGCTGCGCAGATCCCTCTTATCATGTCACTTGCTTTTTTCACATAATCCTCAATTGTCTCATATTCGCCTAAATCCCTATTCGCACGGGATTAGTATTACCTATGAACCTCTGGTAATTTGTAATAATTGTGGTGGATGCCTGTGATCTTAGTCCCGTGCGAATGCGCCATGTCTGTCACTTGTTAAGTAAAAATTCCACCGAAAATTACCTACCGTATTTCGCCAAACACAGAAGTCCTGTGATAATACTAATCTGTGCGAATCTGCATCCCCGTGATTGGGTGTTGTATCCTCTTCGGAGGTATTCCAGCCATTTTTTTTTAATTATTGTCCAGTCTCTGAAGTCCTGGACAGTCGGGCACCGGAGCAGGAGGTCTTTATAAATGGCTTCCCACACGGTATGGTTGTGCACCAAAATTTAATCCAAATCCGTGCTTTACTTTGAATTATCCTGTTGACAAACAGACGGACAAACCAACGCGACCGAAAACATAACCCCCTTGGCAGAGGTAATAATAAGTATCCAGCATGCACAAATGCACTAACCCAAAAGAACAATAACACAATAACTATGCACATGAACTGCAAATGAGTAAAATAACTATACAGTAGTATGCATAAGGAACCACACCATCACACTTAAAAGCCTTCATCATCTTCATAAATGGTTTCTTCATTCTCTTCAGTCTCATCATCTTCATTTGTATAAATTGTGAATGGGTTGCAGCAGCGGACCTCACCCCCTTCACACTTGCAGTAATCAGTGCAACTGATACTTGCAGCATGGCAGCTACAGTTTCCTTTACTACAGGCCCTCAATGTGCTGCAGCTACAGCTGGTGACATCAAGCAACTGTATTGGAGCCAGTGCCTGGGTGGCAAGAGCAGGCAAGACAACCCCTCCATTACCAACCTCCCATCCAAATTTACTGATATGACTTGCTTCTACAGGGGGCTCACTCTGACTTGCAGACTTCCACAACATGACCTGAAGATGAGCACGCAGTATGTGTAGCATCAGGTTGGAACCAGTAGGAGGAAGATTTTTAAGTTTGGGAGGCTTTTTGCCTCGACTGTAAATCTGGTGACGAGTGCTATTCATCGACTTGGCCTTCTTCTGCCCATACAGTGCTGCAAAGAACTTTTAAACATCTTTTAGATCACTGTGAGTGGCGCCAGGTTCCCCAAGCACTGTATTGAGACGAGGAATATAATTTCCTTGGAGTACTTTCAGGGCAGATGTCTTGCCCTTTTCACAGGGCTCGCCCCACACAGAAATTAAATGCAGTGTCTCCTCTCGAATCCAGTGCCTATTTTTTTTGTTGTGCAGCAGCACAGCTATTAGCTCTGAATTAGCCATCTTGAAGCCTGCTCGCCGCACACGACACCAACGGATGTTAGGACAGCTTTGACATCACATCCGGGCCATAATGTCAGTAAATTCGTGTAATATGCAGACTTCGCTTATCCTGTGCAAATGTGCCACAAGAAACACAGAGGTGGGGAGGTAATTTACAAATTACCAGACGTCCCCAGGTAATTGTAATCCCGTGCGAATAGTCGGAAGAACTGGCTTTTTGGTAGACCTCTTTGTAGTGGGGTAGGGTGAAACTTTTAGTCATTAAAAGAGTGTTTTTGTCTGTCTCTTTTGACACTAACCCAAAATCGTTTAACAAATTCACTGAACAAGACAGAGGATGCAAATATCGACAGAGAAGTAACATAACAGCTATATATTACAGATATTGTAATGTATGTGCCATGCAACCATGCTGTAATGTATGTGTTCCAATGATTAAAGTAGAGTTAAGGGCAATTCAGCCTGAAGATCCGAGACAAAGCGGTTTTAGAATGGAGTTGCGGCGGTGTAAACGAATCGTCGCAGGTTGTTGCAGGCAGTTGCAAGCCGTCGCAAAAGATTTAACATGTCAAATCACAGTTTCAGAGTTTTAGAATGTCGCAGCCCATCTCGTTGCGGATCTTTGGTCTGGAGCTACCTTTACTCTTCCAGAAGGCATGTCTAGAGAATGCAGAAACAGACACCTTCATGTGATCAAATGTTTTGAACACTTCCAACTGATACAGTGTTTGACAGTTGGTTGTGCTCAGCCAGTTGTACTCTATCAGCTCCTTCACTCCTAGGGTCCATTCCATTCCGCAAGTGGAACAAACGGTCATCACTGCCGCCGTACCAAACAATCCATTCTTCGCAGTCCCATCCTGCCGTGTCCTCGTGGCTGAATCGGCACACTTCCTCCAACAAAAATCACCTCCTCTTTCTCAGCTGCAAAGTAGAAAGCCTTACTCCCGCCGCCTGAAGCTTTGCATAATGTTGAAGCATCTTAGCTCGAGACTCCTTCTTTTCCACCGAAACCATCTTTTCCTCTCCCTCAGCAACAAGTCTTCCACGGCCGAAGTTTGCTTCTGACACTAATGTGGCACCTTCGGCTAAAAAGTTGACAGAGACTGAATGAACATATCTTGCTCACCTGTGGTGCAGACAGTCTGGCGGCTGTGCCGAAATCATGGTTTGTGTTAGTATTTACAGCGGCAAGTCCCCCTTCGGACGCATGGACACTGACAAATCCGAGTTTCAGCCCTGGCGAGATTACATGGGCTTGGCAGAGGCTGTCCGGGCAATCTGCTGTACACAGATCTGGTCTAGTGGGACACAATCCAGGCACCTAATAACTGCCTGTCTCGCACCACAACTGTGGCATTTTTGTTTAAAATTTTTTGCAGCAGAAAGTTTGGCCTCAAGGAGTACTGGCCTTGCTGCTTTTGCTCTCTTTTCTGCACTGCAACTGCCGTTGTGCCCAGGCAGTTTTTCCTGCAGCCATGTTGACCTCAACTATAGCAAGAGTGTCCCTCAACTGTTTAAGACGTGGTTCTGGTAAAACAATTGTAACAGGGTGAGGTAGGGAGGACAGAGGGCCAATCCCAGTAGCCTGACTACACCACGCTCAGACTCAGGAGTTGCTCAAAATATAATCTTTAATGAACAAACAGAGAACAGTAACTTTACAAGACAACAGCAAACTCAGCAAAAAAAAAAAAAAAAAAAATTATATATATATATATAGGCTACTGGATAGGAAGCAGCTCTCTGCTCTTCTTTTTGCTTTCAAATCTGCCTCCATTGTGGGGGAGATGCTTACGCGGCAGCGGTCTGCAAAAGCCGACATTTTGTCCTACCCCCTGTAAAATTTCAAAAGCTCTGTGGCGATCACTGCTGTTCTGGCAATAGTGTTCCTATCCACACTCTTTTCATTGATCCTACTCTCTTGAATGTTTTGAGGACCTTTGTGTATCTTGAAATCACCCCCTCAGTGGTCGTCACTTCAAAGAGAAAATTGCAAACTGTTACTACAGCTGACCTGAATTTATAGATATATATTTACATTACATGTATGCATGTTGCAGACACTTTTGTCCAAAGCAACTTTGTCAACCATCAATTCACCTTTTAAACAGTCACCTTTTGTTTCATCTTGAGCCTCGTTCAGATTGGCATCCCAAATCCGATTTTTTGTATATCCAGATTGTATCTAGAATTGATTTCAGGTGGTCTGAACAGCAGAAAACTACATGAATTCTGATTTTTCTGAATCTGTTACACCCTACACAGCCATGTGTTGTCAATTGCGATTCATATCGGATATGCTGCGATCTGAACAGCTTTTCAACATTGATAAGATTTCACCGTATCACTGTTGTCATTTGTAACACAAACATAAACAAGTGGAATGCAAAAGGACGGAAGTGAGAGATTAATGTTTATTCTCCTTTTAAAAAACAGTATTGTTTGCTATAAGAACATGTCGGTGCTCTGAACGAGGCTATAGCCACCTCAATCACTTGATTTCATGCAACACAGACGAGAGATAGCGAAACGGCAGCTGACGGTAACAGAATGGGGCATTTCAAAACAATAGCACATCGATTAGGTTTCGTTTTTGACATGCCTCATTCAGTTAGTGTTGGCTGCCGTTTCGCAAACTCGGTCTATGACACACAAAATTCGGTCACTGAAGTGCCTTTCAGTAGTGTTTAGCAGTATAAAATACATTAGCAAATCCATCATCATTTTCATTGATTCTTCAATCAATTGTTAAGAGCATAAAAAAGCAGACAACATGACTGTTGAATCAACCACATTAATTTACATTAATGTCACAAAAACATGAACTATAAACAATCACACAAACATAAACTATTTACCAAAACGAGGAAAAATAATCACGAGTCTGGCCTCATCAATAAATAAAGCTCTGCCACATACCTCGACATTCCCTCATAGTTCCTCAGAATTTGAAATTTCGAAAACGATGAGCTCGCGTAGAACTAGATTAAGTGACTAAGGCCTCATTCAGATTGGCATCCCAAATCCGATTTTTTCATATCCAGATTGTATCTAGAATTGATTTCGGTTGGTCTGAACAGCAGAAAACCACATGAATTCCGATTTTTCCGAATCTGTTACGCCTCTACATACCCATGTGGTGTCAATTGCGATTCATATCGGATATGCTGCGATCTGAACAGCTTTTCCACATGGGATAAGATTTCACCGTGTCACTTGCGTCATTTGTCACGTGACACAAACATCAACACGTGGAATGCAGATGGACGGAAGTGAGAGATCAATGTTAATTCTCCTTTTAAAAAATAGTATCGTTTGCTATAACAACGTGTCAGTGTGCGTCATGGATTTGCCGCAAGTTGGAGTTTACCTCGCGTGTGGAAAGCAAGGTTTACCTCGCGTGTGGAAAGCAACGTCAGTGAAAGTTTTCAACCACGCATCAGAAAGGCAACTAACAGCTGTGCTGGACTGCATTGATGCACTGAAATAAAGATGAGTAACGCTATTCTTCCATCTCTGACACTTCCTTGTTACTTGTGGCTGTGTGCTACGGCCCCACTTAACCATCTGAGAGAGAAACAACCAACATTCTGCCCTCCGCGGTTTTGTTTATTATTTGTGGGCATGATGCGTCAGGGTACCATAGTAACCCACGTGGATATGGCAGGTGATTAGCGGACATGGAGATCCGATATGACAAGCAATGTGAACACGGTCGATAGAGAGATCTGATGTTGATCAGATATGCAAAAAATCAGATTTGGAGTGCAGTCTGAACATAGCCTAAGAGCTCCAAAAGGCTAGACACAATATCCGGCTGGGACAGAGCTGACTGCAGGCCCGTGATTAAGACCCCGTTTACACAAACTCAGATAACCATAAAGACGCACATGTTTCTCTGCGGTTGCACCTCTCTGTTACACTTACCCGAAGGTGAAGACGGAGAATCCCACAAACTCCGGGCAAGGTGGAGATGTCGGAGAACCCCGTCTTCAGAGATTTGTGTAACTACCCATAACCGGAGCTCTAGCACCAAAGACTGTTGGATCAAACGAGAAGCACCTACGTTCGCGCATAGCAGTTCTATTTTCACAAGGGGCACCATCTAGTTTTGAACAATGTCAGGACTTTTACCAATAAATCGTCTTTTTGGAGTTATCAGGTTTTTTTGGCATGTATCTCTCATATTCTGTAAGTGTTAAACATGATTTCAAGACTAATGTTGTAAACTGTTACTGTTGGTATTTCTATCAGATGAAGCTGCCAGGCAGTAAATAGCCTACTAAAATTTCAAGTTGTTAGCGAGCTAACGCTAGCGATCTAGCTAACGTAATGTTTTACATTTATATTTGAGATTTAATTTATTGACAGCCTGTGGGTAACATTACTGAGTTCATTTTAACTGGACAGAGCAAACGTAAACATAGTTTACAGCAATATGTGAGGTTTGAGCAAAGTCCAAAACGACTAGCTTATAGTTAGCATATAGCTATGTCGTCATGGTAACTGCCAAACAAACCCTCTCTGTCTAAAGCTAAAAAGCAGACTTGGTTCATACAACATTGTTTTGCAGAGGAGCGATTGAATTGTCATTTGTTGGTTTCATTAATGATCACAGACAATATTATGGCACACATACATTAATATCATTCTATAATTTCTTAAGGGAAAATGTTAATGATGTGACGTAACGTTAATGTGACATTGCTGCTAATGCAGACCGAAACACTTCACGTTTGTGGCGTTTGTGGCCATCTGCCACGATGTTGCTCCCTTGAAAGATCTTTGATAAAACTGTGACGTGGTGGTTAATTGTCACCGCCTTTCTTAGCCGTTTTTGATGTTTGTGTAAATGCGATTGTTTTCTTACTCGGGGGAGGGAAGATAACCGGTTTCTCGAAGACCCGGGGAAGTGTAAACTAAGCATAAATGATCAACAAAAGAGGGGTCAGGATGTGAGGATAGGTAGCTGGAAAGCACTGAAACATTGATTGGCAAGCGCGTCATTTTAGCCGGGGACGCCGGGGATATGTCCCAGGGACTTTTTGTTATGACAGATTTTGTCCCCATCACTATTGACAATTTAAAATAACATGTCATTAACAGAAAATCTCTAACCGTGGTACGTAAATTCCAGGGCTACGATATCCACGCGAATAGCCACAAGGAAAGTTGTCTGCTTGCGCAATTAATAACGTTGGATCAGCAGCGCTCATATAGAATTCCTCCACTGCCAGAGAATTTTCAAAAATAAAGCCAATCTCACTTAAGGCAAAAAAAAAAAAAAGATCAGGCAAGGTCTAAACAACAGCTGTGCTCATCTAGACTTGGTGTAAAGTCAGATTTTCCCTAGGCCTTATGCGCAAATTCTAACATTTACTTTGTGGTAGCCTGTCTCAGTGAGTGTAGGTCATGTTACATAGGCTACTGTACAAGATCAGACATAGACTACTTCTGCGTGTTCATGTAGGCTAAAGTCTGAATCGAAGACTAGTGACTTTGGTGAAGTTATAGGAACTTACCGCAAGCTTTTGTTTGAAGACGCATCAGCTGGGGAACCGTTCAGCCTGGCGTTTGATGACCAAGAGATTAACGTTTTGTTTGAGACTTAAATTGCTATCGAACTGTGTGGTTACAATCATTTACATTGGGACTAATAGAGCAGTTAATTCATATGAACCATTGAGTTTGTTTTCGAGACGTTTAATGACTTTTAAAAGCATAACTTTCGCAGCGTCATTCTGCATCACTGGCCGGGGCAGCTATTTTTCTTTTGAATTAGTCCCGTACATTTTCTGCCTATTTTTATTCTTTGGAAAGGTTTGGCAGGTGATGGGAACAAGAGTGAGAGACTTGCAGCACGATCAGTTTTCAGTAAGCCTATGAATAACTTTCAGTACATTAACGGTAAACATTTTAGCGATCTCCTTGCACATTAGGCAATGCAATGCAGACACTTTTGAAACAACGCAAAACGTCCAAAGAATCGCCGTCGCCGTCAACCGTTAAGTCTAGCCTGTTCTAGTTCAAGTGATATGCTTGGTTCAATCGTGAACAAAGATGACATCACCTCAAAGGAAGGAAATCTGCGAAGGGAATTTAATGCAGACGCAAAGCCTAGAGCATAGCCTCTTGTTCCCTTCACCTTCCATTGCGCTCACGTGTGCGCAAGATATGGACAAGTTATGGACTGGATGGCTCAATTGTAGGCCTAAGGGAGAATGTGGTGGTTTCAGATCAGTCACCCTTTCGATGACAATGCGATGATTATTTTATAAATGTATTTTAATTCTCACAAACCGCGCGAATCTAACGCAATGCGGATGATTATTTCCACAATTTTATGAATTTATAAATCACCATTTCTTAAATAAAAAAAAAAAAAAAGTTTCCACACTTAAGTTGGTTATTAAATAATTTACCATCGATATGTAGGCTACTCAGACAGACCAGTAGAGCTGATTTATGTCTTATAATAACGAATGTACAATAATTGGCTAATAAAAAGTGGAGATGCAAAGATTTCAGCTGCTGTAGCCTGGCCTAAACGACTGCTCCCTGTTGGCCTAAACGATTGCAGGGGGGCCTAAACGACTCTTGCCTAAACGCAAAAGGCCTAATCGCCCTTCTCCCATACACCGTATTTATCCAAATGTATCCACTTTCACTTTCGGTTCCCAGACCAACGAAGCAACATGTTTTTACTGTCAACAAACAAACATTCTGTTATGCTTCCCACTGGACTGGGATCATGTTAATTATTTTTCCTTCACATTACAAGCTTTATTTTAAGTTATAGCCTAGGTCTGAGATCTGCCGAGAGAGCGCAGATTGCAAGCGCTACTCGCATGCGCAAAGCTGTCCAAACATAAATTCCTCACGTATCGCCTAGATAGGCCTAATAGTTTTTTTTTTTTTTTTTTTTTTTTGCGAGAAGATAGTCTTACATGTTGCAATTTTGTATAGACAGAAGCATAAAAGAAACATTAAGAAATTTCTATCCCCAGCACTTTGGAACCAAGCTGTATATCAGTGTTTTTGTCCCCAGCACTTCAGAAACCAAACTGACGCCCTTGTTGATTGGGGTGGATGGATGATTACTCAAACACGTTTTGAGACCCTCTCTGGCTCGGCTGGTCATATATCAAGTAGTTCACGTTGTCTAATTAGCAAGTGACTTTGCGTCCTCGGAGGTGTGTCGAGGGTGTGGCTAGGCGCAGAGCGCAACAGATGCTATTATACAGACGCAGAAAGGGATCCGCCTCTGACTGAGAAAAACACGGTCATTCGTCAATCACGCATTCCTGAAATGCTATTTTATGGGCGCACAACGCAATAGGTAATACAGTCCTCGTTCCAGCATAACAATGACGGCCACAACAATAATTATTACAATCGGAAAATCATTATAATGTTCAGGAAGAACCACAATTTATTAGCCTGCAACAGAAAATAAGTGAGGATATAAGAATGGGGGACGTTAAATGGAGAATCAAGTTTACTTTCGCTTTCGAATGAATAGATATATAAAAAGATAAGAAAAGATATATATCAGGATTAAATCAGCTTCCTTCGTGTCTTGTGCAGCCTGTAGACATCAATTTAATATTACCACCAGACCCATTACGGCTCTGACTATTACTAGACCCGACGTGTGAGCTTGCTCGCTATTCAATATTTTCATTTCTTTAAATGCACAAGGAGGAGATCAGCTGGTGTGGTAGCAATTCACCAGGAGGCTATTCAGAACGGCCGTAACGGTGCATAGCGTTGAACCCAACGCAAACGACGTCGGGCTGAACATACTGTTGTGTCACGTCAGTGCAGCAACAATGGAAGCCTGGAGGGCCATTCTGCACGTGGTGGCAGGCAAGGAAATAGCTGAACTTAACAACCTCAGTAGTTTAAATGTATCATTGTTAGGAATACTACAAAATGATAATATTACCACTGCTTTTGCTGTCACCAGAGGACAATTCAACACGACATGAATTTGTGTTATATTAGCGCTTTAAATCTCAGAGCTTCCGATAGCCTTCCGAACACCTAGATGCTCATTGGTGAACACCTCTGACACACCCATCAAACGAGAGTGAACTACCTCAGAAGCATGTTGCGCACCGGTGTGCAGCGTAAACGAGCAAACTTATCATTCAATTAGGCTAACGCAACGCACCGGTGCGTAACAATGTGCTGTTGAATGAACCCCAGGCGCTTTGCGCTCTTCTTTCTTAAAGGCAATGAGAGATTGATCTGTCATTGGTTATGTCTGAATTACACCCATAACACACCCATGATTAATTAGGCATCCTAAGTCCAACCTTTCTGAACTTTGCGCCGGCACGCCCCCAAAACCTTATACGCCATCCGTCAAACAATTGACTTTGCGTCGTCAAAATAGGGCCCATAGACTCACATAAATTGGTATGAACACAGGCGGTTCTCGGGCTGGCACTGTGGTTCCCGCTGTAACTGGTGCGAGAACCGGCTCCAACACCGGGCTTGCCGGTCTGAAAACAGCAAGAGAGCCGTGGATGTTGATCTGATCCCTTTGCCTCTCTAACCAACACTGAAGGAGGCTCATTTTTAGAAGCTCAGGATGTCAGCTTTAACACAATGACATAGTCAACAACATTACATAGAAATAGGTTGGTTAAAATGCGGGCTGTTCTTCTACACCAAGCCCAAAGACAATTTCCGCACTCACGAGCTATAATATCTCATTATTTATTTGGCATACCACCATGTTCAAAGCAAATGCGTTTCGGCCTAAGCCATCATCAGTGCGTGATAACTGGGCTTGTGGTTTTCTTTTTTCACGCACCCAAAGTCTTTTGTTTATCTTACTTTTGAAGTTGAGCGCGCCCTCCCGACACACTTGTTCTTCTACACCACCATCTTGAATGAGCAGACCACCATATTTTGTGCAGACCAGAAATAAGTGCTTGGTTAATTATATCATTGTGTGGCCTACTTGCACATTACTAGAACTTTAATGACTTTTAGTCCGACATGCCAAATCGGGTTGTGTAGGATATTTTAATCAATAGGCTAGTAAACGGTGTTCCAAGAAAACATCTCCTATACCCTATTCCCTCAAACATCTTCACAGACTATACTAAATTACCAAAAATGGGGAACAGAAGGAGAGAGAGACACATTTACTTAAAAATACTTTTTTTTTTTTTTTTTTACTTTATTGATGTACAGTCAAGTATATCTCATACATCACTGCTGTGGTGGGTACACTGTGATGATCCCCCAGAGGTTCTGCAGCTGCTTGGTATGTATTAGGGAATATATACGGCATAGACCCACATATTACATAGACTGCAGCGGACATGCACTTGCAGGAATAAAACGATTTATAACAGATTGAAGGGAAGTAGATTTTAGGGCTGCATGGTAATAATCAAGATGGACTCAACATCAGCAATGGTGTTTTTTATGTGTCACGACCAGGCTCAAAAATGGAGACAATTCGAGGGGTTAGTGTTAATAAGAAAATAATTTATTTACAAAAGGATATTTATAAAAAGAAAGTAACAAAACAAAAGCCAAAAACACGCCTCAGCCATCTCTTGGGCCTGCTGCAGCCAAGCCGTGGACAGCCCTCACAGGCGAAGTGAGCGGGGAAGAGGGAAGAGAGAGAGAACACTCCCACAGGCTAGCCTATAAAGGTACACCCGGGCCCAGGTGTATCAATCAGGAGCCTGTAAGACACAGAAGACAAGACAGGGACACCTAGTGCCCCGGTGGACCCCTGCAGCAAGACAGGGCAACGGCCATGGCACAGGCACCCATGGTAGAGGGGCCGTGACATACCCCCCTCCCATAAGAGCAGGGTTCCACTGGGCACTCGGGGAACACACAACACACAAGGATGAACAATACCCAACCCCGGTCAAAATCCAACCCCCGTCATGTGAAACATTACTCAAAAAACAATAAATATTATACTACCTGACATACTTAGTTTATACTACCTGAGATTAATTATTAATTATACTACCTGATATAAATAGTTAAATATACTACCTGATATTAATCTGGTTGCAACTCACCAACCTTGGGATGGATTCCGCAAAGCCACCCTACCATCTCCACCCAACTACCCAGCAACCCCGGTACCTGAAGAAGCAGTTTAAGAGCAGGAGGAGGGATAGACAGAGGACTTTGGCATTAGAAAACAACCTCAAGGACAGGCTGCCCTTGACAGAGCATCGGCTACAATGTTCTGTGTGCCTTTAATATGGCGGATCTCCAGGCAGTATGACTGTAGAAACAGAAACCATCGCATTAGTCTTCGGTTGGGGCAGGGCAAAGAATGCAAAAACGTAATCGGATTGTGGTCCGTATAGACCACCAAAGGAACACCAGAATCAACATAAACATCAAAATGTTGTAACGCCCACACCAAAGAAAGTGTTTCTTTTTCAATAACAGAGTAGTGTAACTGATAAGAATTGAATTTTCGTGAAAAATAGCTTACGGGGCGCTCCACACCCTCACCATCAGTCTGAAGCAACACTGTTCCAGCACCAACGTCGCTAGCATCGACCTGCAGTGTAAACGGCTTATCCAGACAGGGAGCTGCTAGAACAGGAGACACACACAAAAGACCTTTCACATTGTCAAAAGCTTGCTGACATGACACAGACCAGATGTATTTGGACTTTGCTTTTAACAGATCGGTCAGGGGCGCTACGACAGTTGAGAAGTTCTTGCAGAAACTGCGGTAGTACCCTACCAACCCGAGAAACCGCATAAGCTCTTTCTTAGTAACAGGCACAGGGTACTGCTCAATAGCTGCAACCTTAGCCTGTACCGGACGCACCTGTCCCTGACCAACTTGCCTGCCGAGATAGGTGACAGTGGCCCTGGCGAACTCACACTTCGCCAAGTTCACTGTCAAATTCGCCGCACGCAAGCGGTCGAACAGCTGTCGAATACATTCCAAGTGGACCTCCCAAGTGTCACTGTGGACCACCACATCGTCCAAGTACACAGCACATCCCTTAAGACCGGACACTACCATGTTCATTAAACGTTGGAACGTTGCCGGAGCGTTCCGCAAGCCAAAACTCATAACTGAATAGGAAAACAAACCAAAAGGTGTAATAAAGGAAGAAATCTCTCTGGCTCTGGCAGTCAGAGGGACCTGCCAGTAGCCTTTGAGTAAATCAAATTTGCTAACAAACCGAGCTGCCCCCACCTGATCGACACAATCCTCCATACGAGGAAGGGGGTATGCATCAGGTTTTGTAAGCAAATTGACCTTACGGTAATCTGTGCAGAATCTGGGGCTCCCATCAGATTTTCCAACGAGCAGACAGGGCGACGCCCAACTAGAAGAAGAAGGCTGAGCAATGTTATTTTCAAGCATATAATTAACTTCATCCTCCATCTTTTTTCGTCAGATACCCTGTAAAAGCGCTGCCGGATTGGCTGGGAATCGCCTATGTCGATATCATGCTCAATGAGGTGTGTACGAGTTGGAATGTCACCAAACAAACACAAATACTCCCTAATTAAAGCAGAAAGCTGAACAGATTGCTCCGGAGACAAATGCTCGAGCAAGTAATCCAGGCTAGCCAATGTTTCAGAGTTCCTGAGTCTACCCCGTAGCCTAGTCTCATCAGGGGCAGACACCCCATCGTCATCCTGCACAGCCAGACTGCTAGACACATACCCTCTCACTGTATCTGCCATCAGCACTGGGTTTGCAGTCTGCTGCTGAGCACTCCCTTCCCCTACAGATGACTGTGCCACGCGGTTGTAATATGGCTTCAGAAGGTTAACGTGGCACAGCTGAGTTTTCTTTCGACGCCCTGGAGTCTGAAGCATATAAGTTAAATCAGATGTCTGGCGAAGCACAGTAAAGGGTCCGAGAAACTTAGCTTGAAAAGGGGAACCAACAATAGGCAGCAGGGCTAAAACCTGATCACCTGGGAAAAACTGACGCACTTCAGCCTTACGATCGTACAGGCGTTTCATTTTAACCTGAGAGGAGGACAGCTTCTCCTTAGCCATCTCGACGGCCACAACCAACCGACGCCGGAACCCGTTGACGTAATTCACCAGATTCTGTGGAGGTTCAGACAGAGTTACAGAGTCACAAAGCACATCCAGGGGCCCACGCACATTATGCCCAAACACCAACTGATTAGGGCTAAAACCAGTGCTCTCTTGAACAACTTGTCTAGCTGCTAACAACAACCATGGTAAGCCCTCCTCCCATTCCTGCTGAAGCTGAACACAATAGCTACACAACATCGCCTTCAAGGTCTGATGAAACCTCTCCAAGGCCCCTTGACTCTGCGCGTGGTACGCAGAAGCCTGGTTATGTTTCACTCGGAGCTGCTTCAACACCTGAGAAAACATGCGTGATGAAAAATTGGAGCCGCGATCACTCTGTATGACCCTTGGAATCCCAAAAATGGAAATAAATTGTGTAAGTGCCTTAACCACTGACCTGGTAGAAATGACACGGAGTGGATATGCCGAAGGATATCTAGTGCATTGACACATCACAGTTAACATGTACTTGCACCCCGACTTGGACAGAGGCAAGGGACCAACACAATCTATTATGAGATGTTCAAAAGGCTGGGCTAACACAGGAATAGGAGCGAGCGGAGCTGGCTTAATAACCTGATTAGGCTTCCCCGTAACCTGACAGGTGTGACATGTTTTAATATACTGAGATACATCCCGCTTCAACTTTGGCCAAAAGAAATACCTGAGAATGTACTCATGAGTCTTCCTGACGCCAAGATGTCCTAGTTGATCATGTGATGTACTCAGTACCTCTTGACGAAATTTACACGGCAACACAATCTGAAAAACAGGTTCCCCCACAAAATTCTCTCCAAGCGGAGCCCATTTCCTCACCAACAGCTCACCTTGCAAAACGTATCCTTTGACAGCACTCTTACCGTCAACCGCCGACAGCACTCAAGTATCCCCAGCTGCGGACTTGCAGCCTCAATGTGGGCTGGGCTCAATGTTGAGCACAACCCTCGCTGTAGCCTACGCGGCTCAATGTTGAGCTGTAGCCTACGCGGCTCAATGTTGAGCACAACCCTCCCTGTAGCCTACCGTAAGGCCTGTCCATGTTAGGACCAGAGTGGTATAGAAAAATCTCTGGCTCTGGGTAAGACAGAAAAATGAAAAACGTATGCTACCGGTTGCAAAGTTGTCACACGTTTGCAGTTGGATTGGATGCAATGGATAGTTTTTTGTTATTATATGGAGATTAGTAGCAGCATCATAAAATACCTTGCTCATAATTGCACATTGTAAGAGCAAGTCGGTTCGATTCAAATGTTTGGTCTAAAATGGACACAGTGTTTTACGCATGGATAGGCAAATCCATCAGGGAACTAATGTTTCCAAGTTTTCGATTATAATATATTAACCATTCATTACCGTCATTCATTACTTTCTCACGACATGTAAGTTTCCGATGGACTGAGTGACTGTTTCGTGTTACGATTTATGTTTCATGCCTATACACGGTTTAATCATTCTCAGCAGTGACCCTGTTTAAACTTGGCTATCTTGTCTGTTTTGCGTGTATCATTTGCACGGAGCAAATTTAGTTTCGTCGTGTTAACGTTATGTGTTTAGTTTTGTTGCCAATAGTTTAACCATTCGCTCCCCCCATGAAATAGTCATTCTCAGTCGTGGCCCTAAAAACACGCACAACTTTTCAAAGGCCATGGAAGAAAGGATTTTCGACCAGGCGTTGCGCTCATAGGCTGAAGCTTAGCAATTAGGGTTGTGCTCAACATTGAGCCCAGCCCACATTGAGGCTGCAAGTCCGCAGCTGGGGGCTACTCACAGCACTTGGTCAAACAGCTCACCAAGGGTAGAATCAGCACGCTGCTCTGCTGCCAATTCACTGCGTGAGACAGACAGGAGAGACTCTGGCACAGACACAGCAATATCCACATCCTCGCTAACACAATCCAGCTCTGGCTTTGAATCCGCCTGCGCACGACTCATGGCACGGGTAACTGCACAAGCCGTAAATACATCAGGAAAATTCTGTGAGTTAGCATCAGAATCAGAATTCAAAACGGGAGAAGTGGTTACAATGGGAGATGGTAACTCAGCCCAAACACGACTTCCTGTCAAACAGTTGCCCAAAAGGATATGCACCCCTTCGATAGGCAGTGCTGGTCGGACACCCATAGACACTTCACCCTGAAGAAAGCCACAGTTAAGTACAAACTTGTGCACAGGAACAGACAACACATTCAGACCCATGTCATGCATCAATGTCATGTCCCCTGTATCAGAAAAATGGCAACACAGAGCTTACCTCAAATGAATCAACTGAGCCTGTATCTTGCAAAATTTTGACCACTACCTTAGTATCACCTCCCACTAGTGACACGTAACCATCAGACAGAAATGGCGAGAAGTCTGGCCGCTCACAGCCACCGTCAAAAACTTGCTCCTGCCGACAAGGAAAAACAGAGGGGAACACAGGCCGAACACAAGAAACACCAGCATCTAGAGTGTTAATAGATGTAGTTCCAATTGGAACAGCTAGGGCATTAGGTTTTACTTGTCCATAAACATTAGGCCTAGCAGATGACTTCACTGGGCATTCAGCTTTCCAATGTCCCCTACCTTTACAGTAGTTACATATTTTGCTTGAATCAAATGGTGGTGGGCCGCCAGCAGCACTGTTGAACTTACCCTGATTAGACTTCATACCTCCATCCCAACGCTTACCTGGCTGGAATTTATGGAAGCCATCACCATTACCATTGTGGGCTCTGTGCGCACGCTCACGGTGTGTTAACACATACTCGTCCACGAGGGAGGCAGCCTCAGCCGCAGTCCTCACCTTGTGTTCACTCAAATAAGTTGCTATGTGACCTGGAACAGAGTTTTTAAATTGCTCCAAAACAATTAAATCACACAGTGCCTCATGTGTGTCAACATCAAGAGAAGAGCACCACCTGTTAAAGTGTGTTGTTAAGTGTAACGGGTGCTAGGGGGAAGTAAAAGTTCTGTGTGGGATGTTTAAATGTTGGTGCTTGTAATACGTGCTGGGTGTTGATTTCGTGGGTAACGTATTGACCAGTAACGTCAGTGTGAGTGCAACCTAGATTGCTAGAACGACTAATTTGTGAATGAACATGACGTCATGTAGGAGGAACTTTTAAAAGACCTAAGACCCAGGTGGCAGGGCGGCCGCTTTGTCTGGAGAATGCGAGAGTCGGGTGAACACGCCGGAAAAACGCTGTGTTGGTGAGCTGTGTAACTGCAAAAGTAATTCGTTTAGTAGCCCAACTTTTGGGCTACTTTAGTGTAGCCTAGCTAGCGTAGTCAAATATCTTTTTAGTGCCGCCGTTGTGTGGCAGGCAAGTCATCTCCCGACCCTCGTACACTCCTCTGGGTATTGTACTGTGTGTGTGTGCGTGTGTGTGTGTGCGTGTGTGTGTGTGTGTGTGTGTGCACGCGTGTGCGTGCGGGCGTATGCGAGTGTGGGTTCTTTTATTACATTACGCTATATTCAATTAAGCTAGCTGGTTATCTACCTTTTCCAATAAGTTTTGTGTCCCCAACCTGCCTTATTCACGTTTGCTGTGCCTGTGCTTAATTTATACCTACCTGTGTGAGAGATTGGTGTGGTGCATCCTTTTTGTGATTTTGTGGTAATCTCTTTATCGCTTCTTAATTGTGTGGATTATGACTATTTGATTATTCAAACACTTGATTCGTATGGTTGGGGATTTTAGAGCCTTAGTGCAATGGTATTTTATCCAGTAGCCTATCTGTCCAGTTCATGAATTGTGAATAAATTATTGCATAACTAGTTCTGTCTGCTGTCTCTATTTGAAGCCATTGAGGTACCAGGCCTATTGTGTTAATTAAGACTTTTACCTGTGTTACATAAGTCCCTGGCGAATTCCATATGCGTCTGCCTACTCGTTTTCTCCCAAGTTCTAAATTTCAAACGATATGCTTCAGGCACTAACTCAAATGCTTTTAATACCGCTGACTTAACAGATTCATAAACACGACTTTCAGCCACAGTGAGCGCAGAATATGCTTCCTGAGCTCTCCCAGTCAACATACACTGCAACAATAATGTGCGCTCAGAATCGGACCAACGCCGGTCATCTGCTACACGCTCAAACAGAGTGAAAAAAGTATCAGGGTCACGTTCAGAAAACGGTGGAACCAAGCGCAAATTAGTTCGAACATCAAAAGTACGCGCTGAGGAATCATGCCCACCATTACCAAGCTGACGCACACTGCGCTCAAGCTCTAGCCTCTTTACCTCTTGCCGTCTCATTTCAAGTTCAAGTAGCAACAGTTCTTTACGTTCCTCAAACGTTAAACCAGTGTGTTCTGCAGATGGACTCACAGGCGCACTCGTAGCAGCAGCCTCCGACGCACCGGAGACAGAATGCACTAACGTTAACGTTTCAGCTTTAAGAACCCCTGTTTCCAACAACTTCTCTTTTAAAATACGTTTCATGTTGTCTTTCATCCGCTTATCCCCGACATCAATATCATAATGCGCTGCTAACTCAACAACTTCCTCACGTGAAAGTAACTCCAACAATGACACAGACGGAGTTCGCAAAAATTCCTGCACAGAAGCCATAATTACGTGAACAAAAGTATACAAACCTGCCCAAACTCGAAGACTAATACAACACGGAACACACGCTGTAATTAACGTTATAGGCCGAACAAACTGATTGCAACTAAAGCTCCAATAGCTTGTCTACAGTCACATATCACAGTCTTGCCCCTCTAACTACCTAACCAAAAAACTAACTAACTTACCCGCTAGCTCTTCAGGCGCTCGGCGGTGGGTACTAACACCAAATACCGTAAGCCCGGTTGGCAACCAGCAATTGGCGACCCCCCTGCAGCCTCGGCTGTGCTCCCAAGTAATAACTCAAACCGCCGATAACGCCACACTAAACCACCCCCCAGGACGAACTCCAAAGGGAATTCGCCCCTATACCTAACAGGGACCAGACAGTGATAAACGGTAGAGCTAACTGTACAACAAGCCCTGGAACTCAGCTACAAACAAATGTAGGCCTATCGCCAAACAACTAGCAATACCAAAATGCTACACAATACCAGAACCAGATAATATTACCAGATAGCATTACAACCAGATAACGTTAGCATTCCAGATAACATACAGACTAAGCATACCAGATAACAGAACCCAGATAACCAAATAGTATCATTGCAAAAACTTAACTTACCCTCTCGATTAGCCTCCACAACAAACCAGCCACGCGTGTATCCAAACAACGTTGCAGCTGACCAGCTACTACTGCATGGTGACGTCACGCGGCCTACCCATTCATAAATTTAGGAACCACTAGAGCCACAGAAAACTGACAACCGATTAAACAAAACAGGCCGAGTTCAACTCTACGAGCCCCCACTTTGTCACGACCAGGCTCAAAGCCGTGACAAAAATGGAGACAATTCGAGGGGTTAGTGTTAATAAGAAAATAATTTATTTACAAAAAGATATTTATAAAAAGAAAGTAACAAAACAAAAGCCAAAAACACGCCTCAGCCATCTCTTGGGCCTGCTGCAGCCAAGCCATGGACAGCCCTCACAGGCGAAGTGAGCGGGGAAGAGGGAAGAGAGAGAGAACACTCCCACAGGCTAGCCTATAAAGGTACACCCGGGCCCAGGTGTATCAATCAGGAGCCTGTAAGACACAGAAGACAAGACAGGGACACCTAGTGCCCCGGTGGACCCCTGCAGCAAGACAGGGCAACGGCCATGGCACAGGCACCCATGGTAGAGGGGCCGTGACATATGTGCTATGTAAAGCAAGAGATTATACCACCCAGTCTTTATGATTGTGCCATCACAACCAGTCCGGATACAATACCTCTAATACAATACCTCTAATACTTTTATATAGTGATGAAAAATGCTGCATTGATTTTTAGGTGTGATTACATCAGGATTCTGATGAAATAATTGCGTCCTGGTTTTGAGAACTTGATCCTTCACAGGCTGTTATACCTTAGCATGACATAGTAAGAGGGGAAATTAATGCATTAAAAAGAAAGAAAAAAAAAAAAAACATTTCTACATTTATACGTGATTATAAGTTCCACAAATTGATATATAATATTAATATATCGGAATTAGTGTTGACATTAGCTGTGTTTCCATCCAACTCATTTGCATTTCATATTTGCATTGACAAAAAATTCAATTCAATAATATTCACATCTACATGCATTCCCATAAACTGTATAGGGTAAATAAGGAACTAATCAAGTGACGTGTTCCGAGCAGCTGTTGGAGCTGTTGCAAACAACAAGGCCAATGTCCATGAACACAAATGCAGTAAATGCAAATATACACAAGTTAAACTCTTTAGTCCACCCTTGTCAAGTGAATTGGATATATTCCCATTAGGGGGAAGATGCGACTTTACATGTGTTTCTTTCCAAAGATTTGTTAATTACATAAATTAAAAAAGCATTACAAGTTGGATAGAAATCTGGCTACTGATAATGAAATCTGATTAATTATTCAATTAACAATGTTACCTTTTCTGCTCCAGGAATGAGAAATGACCAGAACTGCCACAGCTGCAATGACGACTCCAGCTGAACACAGGAGTCTGATAACATTCACCCACCACTGATGGGTATCAGGACTGTCCATCTCTTCTGAAACAGGAAAATAAGCTCCTTCATAATATTATTAATTTTTATTGATATTGTATTATAATTCTTTGTGTTCTGAGGAATGGTAATGTTTTAACTTACTAATACGAATTCATACAATTTTACCTGTGACTTGAATGATGACTGAGTTTTCATTTTTTGATGTCACATTATTGATGTAATGCTTGTTGAAGGAGTAGACACAGCTGTAACTGCCTGAGTCTCCTCTTCTGACTTTTCTGAGTGAAAAGTGGGCTTCGTCTTTCTGAGCTACTACCGTGGCAAAACCGATTCCATTCTTGCAAAGGTATATGTGCAAGTTTTGGTACGTTTTGGCGTTCATCACAACACATATTATGTCTGCGTTACTGCCTTCAGGTACATTAGTGTTGGGTACAAATATACGGGCCGTTCCAAAGTCTAAAACATAAGAAAAACTAATTTACAAAACGGAACTGATGGAAAACATTTTTGAACAATCCTGGTGTTATTCACCACAAACGTTTCCTGACGTTTCTGTACCAATATAACATTTTTAAAATGTGAAAATTAATATTACCTCTGACTTCAATGAAGATGGAGTCCTGTCCAACAGCACTGACTGCATAAGCTGTATATTTATCTTTTATGTACACACAACTGTAATTCCCAGTGTCTTCTTTCTTCACATTGGGAAACTTAAACGTTGTGTCTTTTGTGCCCAAAAGTATTTCCATCCTGATTCCAACTCCATTTTTGCAGAGATACATGTGCTCACCATTAAGAGTTTCATTGAGGGAGATATGGCACACCTTATATTCAAGGCTTCCCCTAGGCCTACTAATAGCTCCTTAGTACTTGGAATGATTTCAGCAGGAATGAAATCTGAAATTTCAGGTAAAAAGTTGAATGCAGAATACACAAATCGCAGCTTAAAAATTCACAATATCCAGTGTATGATAAAATGTAGATAAATCAATTTCAGTGAATGTTTGCATTAAAGTCATGGTCTGTTTTTTTATTTGTGTCATGTAGTTGTATACTGATAAATGAAATTAATTTTAAAAATTGCATACCAGTCTGAGAATCCAACGAGTCCAATACACATGAAAATGCTTAATTGAAAAGAAGCATTGATGCGAAATAAACTTCAAAATACGCATACACATTCTTTTCAAGTGATCAAATGAATGTGATTATAGAAAATGTGTATGATTTTTTTCTTGAGGCATTAATCATACCTCATGTGATTATACATATATGGTGCATTTCCACTACGGCCCGGGGCCAGCCCGAGGCTTTTCCCCAGGCTCAAACACCGGAGTTTGGCCCTTTACAGTCAATGGTTTGGCCCCAGAGTTGCATTTCCATTAGCTAAAGCACTGGGGTTTTTCATCACAATGCTAAGAACATTTAAACTTGCTTAGCGACAGTAGCACAAGCTTAACCATTTATGTTGCTAGGCAACACTAAACAAATGCTACCTGAATGTTTTTAAAATTCTTCAGTTTTATTATTGCATCATGTTCCATTCCAAAAGCCCCAGTTTGGCCCCGGTTTGGCCCTGGTCAACTCTGGGGCCGGCCTGAGGCCATTTGAGCCCCGGCCCCGGTCTGGCCCTGGTAGTGGAAACGGGCAAAGTCCGAGGCTTTACCCCCGTAGTGGAAACGCACCAATAGAAATTTGAAAAAATGAGACCATACATTTTAATAAATATTACCTATAAAATAATTCGACTCACCAATCATAAGGAGTATGATTGGTGATCGCCAAAACGTACCAAAACTTGCACATATACCTTTGCAAGAATGGAATCGGTTTTGCCACGGTAGTAGCTCAGAAAGACGAAGCCCACTTTTCACTCAGAAAAGTCAGAAGAGGAGACTCAGGCAGTTACAGCTGTGTCTACTCCTTCAACAAGCATTACATCAATAATGTGACATCAAAAAATGAAAACTCAGTCATCATTCAAGTCACAGGTAAAATTGTATGAATTGTATGAATTACATTATACACAAATGACTGCAGGAACCATAATTTAAACAATTATTTTATTAAATTCTCAGATGACACAGTTATTTTGAGTTTACTCACCCCAGACTCAGACATAAGGCTCTATCAGTCTGAGATAGATGGGGTGGTACAGTGGTGTGAGGCAAACAACCTTGTTCTGAATGTAGGTAAGACTAAGGAGATGGTTGTGGACCCTAGAGCCATTGGCAATCATAGCCCTATTCTGATTAATGGAGAGATGGTGGAGCAAGTAACATCTTACAAATATCTAGGAATCTTCCTTGACACTCAGCTGAAGTGGGCTCAGCATATGGAATTTCTGTCCGCTAGGATTAGTCAACGTCTACATTTTCTGCGGAGATTGAGGATCTTTGGGGTGGATAAGCACATAATGCTATCTTTGTTACTGTGTGTGTAACCCCTACCTCTCGACTGCCCAAGACGAATTTATCTTCTGAGACAATAAAGGCTAATCTATCTATCTTGATTGCCATTGCTGATGATGTTGGTCTGACCCCTGGGCCTCATTAACTAACACTGAAGTAGTCAGGTAAGGTTAGGTCAGACTGACATCAAGTGTTCTTTGCTCCACAAAGTGCAAGGGCGTGTTTTATTTGTACATTACATTTTTGAAAGCAGTAAACCCATATGTATTGGGCCCCTCACAAAAGTTGGTCATAAGTTCGGTAATTACCACCACATCAGAATCAGACTCATTGGTCAAATGTACTTATACACTTGTACTTATACACATAAACACATAGTTGGGACCCCCAAAGCCCCTTGAAACGGCCCTCTTTGATGGTCCCCATTACGTCTACACCATTGGAAGATATGGACTCTAGACATTGCAGATACATACAGTACATAAACTTGATGGTGGTGACTGATATATTTTGCCATTTTGCTTGGGTCATACTTACACAGGATCAAACAGCACAGACTGTAGCTCACTAATTCAACCCTTTGGTTCCCCCTTTATATTTCGTTCAGACCCTGATGCATGCTTTGAGTCAATGCTAGTAGAATAACTACAGTATATGTCATATTAGGGTTGTGTTAAAAGTAGTACAGGTTCATACCACCCCCCTGTGTATGGTTAGACCAAATAATCCTGAATTTCTTGGGCACCCTAGAGATAATTCAAAGAAGATGATTCAGACCTAAATTGGTCATGTCTTATAACACCAGGGCCGTCGCAACAAGGGAGGCAAACCAGGCAATTGCCTGGGGCCCCAGAAAGGGGTCCCCAAGATTGACTGTTTAATCATTTTACTAGTTATGTTGGTGGTGTTTTTCACCCAAACAAATGACTTTAAACTGGAGTTAGACAACTGTACAATACAGATAATTATATTGATGATGTTTGAAAATTAACATAACAATGTGGCTCATGTAAGTATTTAAGGGGAGTGAAGGGCCCCCATGTCCTGTTTGCTTGGGGCCCCCTACGTACCTTGAAACGGCCCTGAATAACACGACTGCAAAAGTTTCACACCTCAATATGTTACGTTTGAAATGCATGAGGAAATACCCGTTGGACAATCAAGAGTCAGTGAGAGTAGCTTACTGTCCAAAGACATCATTGGTTCACCGAAAGAGATTTCATAAGCGTGTACAGTTGAATGCCCCCTGTCTCAGTGGACTGTGTTTATATGAGGACATTTTGATGGGGGTAGATAAGCTTAGATAGTGCCCCATGTCCTGAGGGATCTCTGTGTATAGTAAAGCCAGAGTGCGGGTAAGAGCCCATTCCTACTATACATCAAAACCAAATCTGCAGCTATGCCTCTGCCATCAGAAGCAAACCTCGGAAGACAGGATTTCTTCAGAATGCACATCCAGTCTGGATGAGTAGTGGCCATTTTGGGCTGCAAGAGGATCCTTGCATTTAGTGGTGGGTCTCTCTAAGGGATGTGGGACAGGATGGAGCCCAAGGAATAGATGTGAGGCAAATGGATGGGACTAATGCAGCTGAAGGGGGACTACTAATACAAAATGATGCATTTGTGTAAATGTCACAAACATGTAACAAAGAATGGGAGAATATGAAGATTTTAAAATGTTTGCTTACAGTTTACAGATGGTTGTAAGTATCACAAATATTAAACAAATATCACACAATAATCATGCATTGGAAGTTTATTTTTTCCAAAGTTTCCAAATTAGTTTCTGCAGATGAAGAAAGTTGTGTGGAGTTTTGTTTCGGATTTGCTGTCTTGCTGTGGTTGCTGCTGGGTCTTTGAACACTCTGTTTCAACATCACTTGGATCTGGATCTGGGCGCTTGTTGTTGTTGGTGTTGCCGTGCTGATTGTTGTATTCAGCTTTCAAATAAAGAAAGTGTGAACTTAGATTTTATGAGAAATTCAAATTTGATCACCAGATGATTTTAGGTTCATGTTTGAGTTTCATGCATTAAGACATTATAAAGTAATCAGACATTTATCACTGAAATTATAGCCAAAGTGAAAGAATGAGTTTGAGAATAAATAATAAAGTGATGTTGATTTTATATAACATTGTTACCTATTCTTCTCCAGATTTGAGAAATATTCAGAACTGTCGCAGCTGCTATGACAACTCCAACAGAACACAGAAGTCTGAAGACATTCACCCGCCACTGATGGTTCTCTCTCTCTGGTTAAACAGAGTAAGTAAAGTTAGCTTGTTATTGCCATTTTAAAAGCATACAAATACTAATGTGTTGTGTTAACATTTTCGTACCCTCAATGTTGATGGTGATGTAGTTTTTATTTGTTGAAGTCACATTGCCAGTGTGGAATTCTTGTTGTGAATAGACACAGCTGTAATTGCCGGAGTCTTCTTTACTGACTTGCGTAAGAGTAAAATGGACTTCTTTGCCCATAATAACCTCCCTTCTTACTCCAATTCCATTCTTCAAAAGGTGCATGTACAAAGATGTCTGTGATTTGCCCTCCAAAACAATACATTTCACGTTTATGTCATCACCCTGAAATATACGAGTGTTTCTTACAGACATGTGGGCCATACCAAAGTCTACAACATAAGAAAAACAAATGGTTATCAAGTTAGCATCCTTTAATGGCTTGATAGTTAATTAAATAAAAGAACATCATAGCTCTATCTGAGTTTTGTTCAGACATTGCACGTGGATGCATATGGAGACTATCTCAGAAATTGAGACGCACACTAGAGGTGATGAATAGTTTTGCTTAGCCAGTACACGGGCTGGTCCTGCTACATCTTGGTAGAATCGGTCACAACAGCTTTTATATCTTGGCTATTGTGTGCGGAAGCAGTCTGACAAACATACACTGACTTTAGTCTGTTCAACTGGTTGCAGTCAGACTATACAGTATATTCTGATGTTATATTCAGGCTTGTCTGACGACACAGAGACTATTGTTAAATGACACATTACCTTTGATTTGAATGAAGATGTACTTTTGACCAACTGCAGTGACTGTATGAACTGCATGTTTAACCTTCGAGTACACACAGCTGTAATTCCCAGAGTCCTCTTTCTTCACATCTGGGAAGCTAAAAGTTGCTTCTTTTAAGCGTGCTCCGATTACTTTCATCCTGACTCCAACTCCATTCTTGCACAGATACATGTTTAATTCACCAGTATGCTCTTTGGTTTTATGGAAGATGGCACATCTGAATTCAAGTGTGTCTCCCTTAGATACTTCAGTTGGGAATGAAAAGATTTCAGCTGAGCTGATATCTGAAATTATGAGGAAAATCTATCCTGATCCATACTGATCATTTAATTTAGATGATCATTTGTGATGTGAATATCAATTATAGATATTAAACTGTTTAAATGTATCCACATACCTCCTTGCGTTGATGCGCTCAAAATGCACAGGAAGGCTTTAGAGAACAATCATATTTTTATGTGTCCATGTTATAAAAATTGTTACAATAATGTTGGAAAAAAGACCTCTCTTGCATTTTTATTTCAAAGTAAAAGTTAAGATATACAGTACAAATACATCAATGTTTAAATCCAGAAACTTTGTACTTGTTCTTTACAAATATGAAGTCAAAGTATGTAAATAAATAATTACTTCCTACGTTAAATTGTACTCACATATTACCATAGGAAAGAGCCCCATTGTGAGGAGGTGCAGAGTTGAGAAATTTTATGCTCCACTCACTAAAACTGACCAATTTCACTTTTATAACTGGACCCACGCAGCCAACTACAGACAAGCAGGAAGTGCACTGTCAATGCTAGTATGGAAGGAGAGAGCGAGGAGCATTGTCAGTTAGAACTATGCAACTATTTAAGCTTAATTTATCTTTGTTTAGCAGGTTAAGAGTCATTGCGTTGGTCCAACCCAGGATTTGCACTGCTTACTAATAAAATGTATTACTGCATGTTTTTGAGTTCCGTTTTTGAGTTGATTTCAGATTTGTCCCTAATATCTTTATTAGTGATAGAATCACACTTCAGAATGGCTTGTTGCATCATCTTTTTCCTCCTTGTAAATGAGAATTACTATACTGTTAAAGGAATCAAGGAAGTTTATTTGTCACATTTCAATATTAAGAAATGCAGTAAAATTATGTCTGGTATCAGCCTATTTGTGCAAAGTACAGAAGTGCAGTTGTAAAGGGGCTACATAGGATGTTTTGTTGGTTGATGGATTAGGTGAACTGTATTGAAAAGCTTTAGGTATTCACAGGCAAACAGCTGTCCGTGTCTATTGGCTGTTTATCAGGTAAAGCAACTTCGTAATCACAGTCTTTGGGGTTATCTGGCTTCTGCTCCTTGGTTACACTTGTCTGTGAGTCTTGTCTTAAAGGGGGGCGACTGATTTTTAGCCTTTTGGAAAATGTTAAAGAGAGATTAGTAGCAGGAAGATGTATGCTTTCTTTCTTGATTGTATTGTAATTGTAGCAGTTAGTAGATTATTGATGTCAAATAACTTACCCACAATCTGTGTCTTCTCCTGTTTCACTGTCAACTATTCAAGTCAAAGAATCATTCAATAAATAAATAAAGTTGACTTCACCAACAATGTTCATGTATTTTTGTAGTTTTTAATGCAATAATAATACTTTTGATATTTAAAAGAGAAACAAAATACACACACAAATAAAAAATCTATTTATGTTAGTTTACCTTTTCTAGTCGCAGTGTGTAGCGGCTAGCACCAGTGCCCCAGCCACAATCACTCCGGCTGAGCAGATAAGTCTGATGACATTAACCCACCACACATGATTCAGATCAGACACTGACTCTGCTGTGAGGAAAATCAGACTCTTTAATGTAGATCAATGCCAGTTTGTCTGCTAAAATGTCATTTTAAAGGTGACATAGAATGGATTAATGGAGTACTGTACCATGTTTTCTGATGTTAAAATACAATATATTCAATTGTATTTTGTCAAAGAAGATCAAGTGATATTTTACAAGTGTAGTTAACATCTCATATGTAAGGTGTGATTGAAATGGGTTTTTTGCCTAAACAACGCCTCACTCTGGCCACCTTAATTGAACTGCAGTGGCTTTGTGCTATTTGACATCATTTGTAGGCTTTGTTCTAATTCGCCCATGATTTAGTGGCTATTTCAAAACGAAGGATTCCCGTATGAAAGAGGGCAGAACCATGCCTCATGTTCATGATAGCTCTTTGACCATGCACAACCTATCTTAATTCCTCAAAGCCAATGTAAAGGTGGTTTTCCATTCTATGTCTCCTTAAGGTTCAGAGTACGTCAAGCATAGTCCTGGTGCACAAGCCTGCTGACTGAATTACATAGACTGAAAGCGGACGCAGAAGTGAACAAGCAGTTTACGCTGAGTCAATGGAACACACAGTCTTACTTTCGGTTTCGAAATGCAGTATGTTACACTGACTTTATGTAAAGTGCTCATTCCTATTTCTGTTCGTGCTCGGTCTATGTTGTTCCAAATTCTTTCATTTACTATGTAGTGCAGTCAGCAGGTTTGAATTTCACTGAAATGTTACTTTAAGTGAGTTAACAGTTACTTATACTCGAAGCCTTAAAATCATGATATCACACTGACCAAATGTTTATTTTTTTTAGCACATTAATATATAGCTGAGCCAAAAAAAGAGTTGTCTGAAAAGAGGCTGCATGTCGGCTTTGGCTGAGCAAGCTAGACTCGTCATACTGCTGCAATATCGATCATCTAAAAAGGTTGCATGTATATGCTGGGATGTTAGGTCATGTATTGCAGTAATCAATCAGGTTTAGCAACAATTACGTAGCCTGACATAGCTCGCCCATAATACGAATGTTCATCCGTATCCATGGTCTGAGAGCGGTCCTCTGAAGCGTTTACATCGGTAGAAGTCTACCAGCTAATAAGCGAAGCTGATTAGACGAGCTGTCCAATTGTTTCAAACCAGCAGTGAATGCCCTCCCTCCGCAGTCATAATCGCGTCAGGTTATAGAACCTTCAGACCATGAATACGGATGAACAGCAGTATTATGGTCGAGCTCACGTCAGGCTAACAATCACGCCTATAGGGTGCAGAACTGTGTATGGCAAGGGCTATATGTTGTTATATTAGCCTACACAATGTAAATCTACATCACATGGTGACCACAGCTATGCTTAAAGAAAGTCTACAGGCTAATCAACTATGGTCCAGGTCATAGGGTATTCACCTAGGGTTAGGTCAGATGGGGTCTGAGAAGATGACTCACGTAGGATGTTGCTCTGAGTGATAGTGGCTTGATTACCTGGGAATATCAATATCTCAGATTAGGACAGATTGAGCCATAAATATCAGACCATCATCTATAAAAGCAAAGAAGATAATAAGGATAACAAAGATTTGATAACAAGGATAACAATTAAGCAATTCATTTGCTGATTAAAACAAAATCAGGTTTATAAAATAGAAGAGCATACCACTTGAGATCATTGCCTTAGAATTGCATTGCTTTGTCTCTTCGACACTTCCTAATGGAAAACAAATAAATATAAAATAGTAAAATTTAAAACATTCATTATTGGAGGTGGGACTAATATAATATAGTTATGGTACATCATTAAGAGTCTGATGAGTCATTAAACATACTTACGGAACACATGAATGGAGAGGATGTTATGCCCAGGTTCAATTTCATACTCATAGTGTCAAGTCTCTTTTGTGGAATAAACACAGCTGTAGTTGCCGGAGTCCGTCAGCGTGAGACTACTGACACTGAACCGTATATCGTCCGTCTCCCTGAAGGGTTTCATGCTGATCCATGAGCCGTCCTTCCACAGGTACATGCGCAGGTCGCTTCCCTCTGGTATCTCACTGGCAGCCTTCATGCCATCAATACTGCATTTCAGCATCAGTTCCTCACCCTTCACCACACACACCTTGGTTGCAAAGATCCTTGCTGGCCAGACGCTGACAGATGGCTCGGTCACACCACCGTTGGTTTTCGCCTGTTTTGGGGGCGATGTTTGTCCTGGGGGTGTAAGGAGCTCATCCTGACAATAAACTAGTGTGACTAATGGGAGGGATGTGTATAGTTAGAGTATGAAATATAGTGATCAAGTGATATTCACAATAAATCCTGAAGAAATAGCAGGTTTAAATTACCAGTTCACATCAGACATGAAAAGTGATGGAATGAAGCTTGTGAAATGATGGGACAGTGCTGAAATTCCACTCATTCATTATAGTGAATGATGCGGAATACATAATAATATATAGGTTAGTAATATATAGCCTAGGTTAAGTCCATATTCTTCTAGGTCTTTCTGTAGACTAGGACCAGATAGCACACATGACAGTAGGCCTATGCTTTAAGTCTTAAATATCTCTGATGTTGGCATAGGCCCATTTAAAAGACTATTGATCAGTTTGTTAGCTTTCACTCTTTGAGTTTAAGAGATCTTTTAAATGTTAGTTTGGATCTAGTCAATAAGCTCACACTTTCTTCCTCCATTTTCTTTTAAAAGGAAAAAAACACTGACATTAAGTAGAGAACATCATCAGCATACAAACTTGGTAATATACAAAATAGTGACATAAACTTACATGTGAAAAACATCAAAAGTTGCATATCAAGTGCCAGGCAAGTAACAGCGTCAAACTGTGAGCGCAATCCATGAACATATCTAAGATAAAAGTGAGCGTATTTCCTTCGTAGCTTCATGCATGCATTCGTGTGGGCGTAGGCGTGGTGTATAGTTGTGTGCGGTACCACTGTTATCTTGAGGCAATGGTTTTGGTCCACCATATGAACAGCGTTTCATAGGCCTATATGTGATTCACATATACTGTAATCTTAATGTAGCCTAGGTTAAATGGTATGCTTCATCCTTTCTCTATCGTTCAATATCATTTTAAAATTCATCCATATTATAAGCAATCAGAACAAAATGCAAATATCAAATCATAAATTAGCTTCACAAAGTAACTACAAACAAAGTGTGGGAAAAGTTTGTAATACTTTTATAGCTGAAAGATATGATGTGTTATATGATAAATAGACCGAAACTCAAATGTGGCGGAACAAGGCATTTATCTTTCAAACTGCTATGTGACTATGTAACTTCACTTCTTGATTACAAAATGTTACATGATTTTGGAATTAAAAATCACACAAAAATGATAATTTCCATTACATTGTATGGCATCATAATTCTAACAACATATCTCTTAAAAAACAAAAACAAACAACAACAACAAAAAACATATCTCCTCAGTTGTGAACTTAAGTTGGTCCAGTGCCTTCATCTGTATTTAATTTTCATCCTAGAATATCATAGAGTTCAGGTTGGGCATCTGGTTGGTTGTGTCTCTGCATAAATGTAAAACAAACAAACATTATAATGCATTGAGGCCACTAGTATTTACTTACTGGGCTTATTTTTAACTGTGTTCAGTTTGTTTTTAAAATGGAAACCACAAAAACATGTTTAAAAATACTGATAGAGAAGACTAATGCTTGGTTAAGCTTTTCTTGCAAGTGAGTTAATATAAAACAGAACTATTTCAAAATGTGTGGTTTTCGCTTAAATATGTCTGCAGAGATCAGCATTATTCTATAACATGTCTTTGTACCTTGTCTTTGTGGGCTGTAGTTCATACCAAGACCAGGGGGGCTAAGGTATAGCACACTGTTGTCAAGGCTACAGGGAGAAGAACACAGTATAAAACATATCAGAATTGTTTGCATTTATGTAGTTAATAAACACTACAATCCATCTAGCCTTGCTATAACATTAAAATGTACAGTATGTATATGTATAGTCTAGTCAAACAAGGCAGTTATCTTTCAAACTGCTTCTGCACACAACAGGATAGCCTATGATCAATCAGAGTAACAAACAGGATGCAAACACCAATTCAAGAGACAGTTGTTTTCAGCGAAGCCCGTCCTAAACACATAGAGCATTGTGATTATTGAACACCAAAGGTGTCGTCCAATCAAATTCCTTATGGCTTGCTACCAGACATATTAGCTGAGCAAATCTATTTACCACCAATATATTGCATCTACATTTCTAGGCTACAATCCACCACTATTTAGCTATCCTTTTTTTTTACCGCACAATTTGTTTGATCATTTTTACATTAGTGAGGTTGGCACATGATGAGTTGGATAAACACGTCATTCATATCAACCTCCCAGGATGTGCACTGTGCAGTTCTGGGTGCAGGGTGAGAAACCACCACAAACAAACAAACCAAACAAACAAACAAACAAAAAACAAAAACCCTTCACAGCATGACAATTAAACACTACCAGTAATCTGGAAGGTTTACCAAGGTAGCAGGTCCAACCCATTTCACATCAAAACTCCTATTCCTATTTCTACTCTCTAAAGCATACATTTTATTTGTAAAAAAAAAAAAAAAAAAAAAGCATCAATCGTATAACCCCTACCTGTGAACTGTTGATTCTGTGTTGGCTGAGAAGGAAAACAAACAAACCCAAGTGAGAACATCAGTATTTGTTGTTGTTACTGTAAATAAGTCAAGGCTATGACCACACTTGCAAACTTGAATGGTGCTGGAGGGCTGTATTAGCATGGGCTGATTACTGTTAAATCAGTTGCTATTTGGCAATTAACTGGGAAATCAATTAATATCAGTAGTCAGGACAGGACTATTGTCTCTAAAGCCCCACGCCAGCTTGGAATTTTATGTAGTCAATAATTATTATTTTTTATTTCCGACTGTCACTATATAGAGTTAAAATTAAATTTTCCAGTCACTAGAGTACTCAGAACTCACTTTTTCTGCACTTTTTTCTGTAGATGATATAGCACACCCCTGATGAAACCAGTAGGCAGGCAATCAAGATCAGAGGCAATTGAACAGATGTAGGCCTAAGTTGGTCTGCAGTCAAGGTAGCATTGGTCACTAAAATTAAAGTGTTAGTTTTCAATAAAAATAAATAAATAAATTGACTGCATGGCTGACAATTCAGTTTTAGCCTATTTTTTTGTTTGTTTTAAGCTATACTATTAGGTGTACCTGAAAGGAGATGTAATGTACCTGGGTGAGATGTACGTGGCAAAGGTTGAATCTGGATGAATATAGAGCGTTCGCCTGTTGAATTCACCTCTGTGTATTTCATTTTGTCCTTTGTGTAAACACAGCTGTAATATCCAGAGTCTTGCAGTCTAACATTAGTAAAACTAAAACTAGCTTCACCACTTCTCAGTATGTCCATGCGGTCTCCAACTCCATTCTTACAGAGGTAAACATGGAGACTCTCAGTCGAACTGGAACTGCCATTATGTATGGTACACTTCAGAGACATGTTTTCCCCTTCCCTTACAGTTGTACTACTTGCAAAAATTTCTGCTGGCTTGAGGCCTAAAAAACAATTTTAAAAACAACTTTTTTTATTAATCAGCATGCACAACAGATTCCAACAATTCAATTCAAAGTAGTATTTTAAAGGTAAATACCAGTTTGGAAAGATAGATCAGCAGTCCATGCCACTGTAAATATGACAAAGAATATGCATTTGATTGCTATATACACATAATGCATTTCCTTGTTTTCATCTATTTGTCCCCAGAGTATGTGAGTAGATCAGTAATCTGTTAACATGCATTAGAATAAAAAGCGATAAAGTGAAATTTGATATATTTAATTTATACTTTTGTTCCATAACTGCCATAATCACAAGGCAATGCTCATTTCCTTAAAGACATACTGCGATAACTATTGGATGCAAAGCGATCAGCTAACTTAGTGTTTACACAAGATAGCAACCCTAAACCACAAGTGCTAACTATAAACCTTACATTTAGCACAAAATAAACATAATTCCATGGATACTCACATACAAGAATGATTTGTGGCCCCATTGCAAGGTATCTGATAGCTGATCAATATGACCATGTGACAACATCAGTGTTGACATGAACGTATCTCCAACAGTCCATATCCACATAAGTTCTCGAGAACATGAAGTACTACTGTAGTTCATCTAATAGTTTAGAGGTACGTGCTTCTGTCCATGTATTAAAGAAGGAAGTGGAAACTGTTTTCTAACCACTGGAACCAACCACTTATTCTCTTACTAGTCACACAAAAGGTTTTACAGCATGACTAGGCCTATGAACAAATATAGCTAATTCTGCTTTTTAACTAGATCAACTACTACATCATAATAATTACTATTCGCCTTTTTATTATAAATTCATAAAGATAATAATTACTCAGCAGTGAGACATTCACATTTACAAGGCTAAAATCACCATTGATGACTTTTATAAAGGGATTGTGTGTTTATTGGAAGAAAAATGCATCCAAAAATTAATCATACACATTGATAGGGAATGGAAAAATACGAGCACTGATATCTTGTGACCAAATTTCATGCAACCCAGTGCAGAGATCTCCTCTAGAATTAGTATGCTAACTGACCGTCTTCTCTTGATATATCGTTTTAACGCTGAGGGGCAATACTGAGCCACACACTGACCAAACTAGCCCCAGTGCAAAGATAAAGATGTTCTATTTCATATCAGTCAACACTCTTGAGAGGAAGTTGCACAGTATGCTTGGCTTGCAGTTGAAGTTATACAGTAAAGTTCACACTGTGTACAGCTAGGCCTAGTATAGAAAAAGGTGCTATACAATAAACACTGCTCAATTGAAAAAATACACGTCAGGCCCATTCTGTGACATGTTGACCTTCATTCACAGAACCTGGGTTACCTGCGTAATCCTTCGTTAGTTGTATAGCACATTTTTCTATAGTAGTTGTACACAGTGTGAACTTAATTGTAAAACTTCAACTGCAAGGCAAGCATACTGTAAATCTTCCTCTTGAGAGGATGACCCATTCTGTGGCGTGTTGACCTTCATTCACAGAACATGGGTTACGTTCGTAACCCTTCGTTGCACAATTTGTGGGTGGACACCACAGTGCTTTGATGTCCCCAGTTTGGTCATTTTAGCAGTATTTTTCTTGATCCTGTGGAGCTGTGAGTAATTCATCATATCGACTTTGACTTCAACAAGCTAACTCGGTTGTTTTGACGTTGTAATGTGGTTACGTCATGGCTTATGGTCAAAGCTGGCCAGCTGGGTTGAGATTACTGAGAATTCAAAGCTAATGTGCAGCAATCCAGATTGCTACTTATTTCGAATACTGAAAATATAACACTAGACACCGATGAAGGAGAATAGAATAATCTTGCAATGACACTTCAAAGTCAAAGCGAACTTTATTGTCATTCAAGCACTGCAACAGTACATTGCAAGTAGCCTAGAACTCTAGATGTACCCCTAGCGGTAGCAAATTTGAATTTGCACAGCGGATACGTCTAGTGACCCCTGATAGAAACCTGTTGTAATCCTTCCTCTGGCGGCGGATAACCAATCAGCGCGGTATGTGTACAGGAAATCGTAAGGCGGGCTGTGTACGATGACGACAGTCCTGCTCAAACCAGAGCCGTATGTAGAGATTCGTCTTTGGCTTTAGTTTTGGGTGAATTGCACTTGTCATTTTCTTTGAAAGTGAAACAAGAAAGTGCACTGAAGTCTTTCGTTCTGAAAAAATATGTCTTTGCCGTGTTACCGACAGGCTACGGGAAAAGTTTGATATACCAGCTGGTACCACTGGCCGGAACACTAGCCTATTATGTGGAGAGGCAGTTTGAAAGACAACGCAATAACCCGCCCCTCTATTGAGGCACAGTCTATCAGTGGTCTTCAGACTATACATTCTTATGATATAGTCTGGCGTGTCAGGCTACATTGCAAGCAGACTGAAATTGCATTTCTCAAAACTCCAAATGTGCAACAAGTTAAGATTAAGACAATCATACAACTAAGAAGTACTGTATAACTGTATAAAATATATCGAAACTCACTCTTGACAGTAATTTATTGTTGCATGGAAAAGAATAACTGTGGTATGTTTGGAAGTGTAGTTGTTGGCACAGAGCATGGATTGTGATGGGAGAAGGAGGTGCATTTTCTTGTTTAGAATACTGGGGTACACAATCCGACTTCTTGCTGAAATACTGCCCCAATGTCATATAGAGTATGACGCCATGGCAGCACCAGGTTATTGCAGCATAACAAAGCTATGAGGAGTGATTATATGCCATGTACCATCTCTAACTGTAGGAGATGTCAAAGAGGAAGGTTTTAAGTCTAGACTTAAAGGTATTAAGAGTGTCCGCTTCGTATTGTATTGTATTGTATGCATTTCAATATATTGGCCTAAGCTCTAAACCTATGCCAGTTTCACATGCGTATGTAAATAGCTAGGCTCCTTGGCAATGCAAGCTGATAGACTACCCAGCAGGACAGAACAAAAGATAGAACAGAATTGGTTATTTTGTAACATATATTTTTAAATAAATTCACACCATGATGCAGTACAGTATGGCATGCAATATAATACTCACAATTTTTCAAAAACATTAAAACACATTATGTGTGGGTGTTACAAAATACCAATGTCAATCGACATCTTAAGCTGCAGTTTGAAGCTTTTGCTTTGTATTCAGATAGGAATGAGACAAGAGGCAGGGAGGGAGTAGGGGCGGGAATCAAACTGGGAAATTACTACAAGTCAGTTTTGAACCTGGGTCTTTATAGTCCCCTGGATGTGAATATGCAGCCTTCTGTATCAAAGCCTTCTGTATCAAAGCTTCCCTAATCAATGGACACATCCCACCAGCTCATACGGTCGAAAATTATGACTATGAAATCACAAGTAAAACAAATACATAATATATAGAAACATATAATGCAAATCAATAAAAAATATGTTTAATTTAATTCATTTAACATTTTATATTTGGTGACTCCATGAAAGAGCAAAGACTTCCTTGATCTTCTTCCTCTTCCTTCTGTTGTAAAAACAGAACAACAGTAACAACTAATGTAACACTAATCAGCTGCAGCTGTAATAGTCAAGTGAAAATTCAGAACATTAAAAAGATGTAAAGGCTACTGGCGATAAGAATAGTACTGGCGATTACAATATACAGATACCTCTGATATTGTACTTTAAAAATATAACATACCTGTAAACAGCTGTCAACTTAATTGCTCTGTATTATTTTATTGATGTTTTTCTCTCATTGATGCATGATGCAATCAGTATAATGACAGCCATTAACAGCACTCCAATAGACAATAGTATTCGAATTATATTCATGAGTTTGTAAGTCGAATGTCCTTGAAAATGGACATAAAAAGGGATATAACAAGACATCAATGAAACCGGTGAAATGTTGATACGCCTGTGCAAGGTACATAAAATGTATAAATAAATGTATAACTTCTAAATTGTACCTTTATGACCCTTACCTGTCTCAGAGGAAAAATCTGGCAGTGATGGATATGTACCTGTTAAAGAACAATATAAACAAAATATATTAGGCTATATTAGGCAATAGTAGGTGTACTAATATAGCCAATAGTTGTGTCTGAAGGGGATGTACCTGGCGGAGATGTACGTGGCAAAGGTTGAATCTGGATGAATATAGAATGTTCGCCTGTTGAATTCACCTCTGTGTATTTCATTTTGTCCTTTGTGTAAACACAGCTGTAATAACCCGAGTCCTGCAGTCTAACATTAGTAAATCTAAAAATAGCTTCACCATATTTCAGTATGTCCATACGGTCTCCAACTCCATTCTTACAGAGGAAGATGTAGAGATTCTCAGTTGAACTGATGTCTCTTACAGTACACTTCAGAGACACATTTTCCCCTTCCCTTACATTTGTGCTACTTGCAAAAATTTCTCCTGGCTTGAGGTCTAAAGGACAATTTTAGAAACAACTTTATTAATCAGCACACACAAACTACAGGTACAAACAATACAAATTGCATTGAAGAACCAAGGTAAAAGTAAATACCCATTTGGAAAGACAGATCAAAAGTCCATGCCACTGCAAGGATGACAAAGAATATAAATTTGATTGCTATATACACAAAAGTTGTACTTTTGTTTTCATCTATTTGTCTTCAGATTAAGTGAGTGGATGAGAAGTCTGTAAACATGCATGACATACAGTACTTTCGTTTCATAACTGCCATAAGCACAAGGCAACACACATTTCCTTCAAAGACTGACTGCGATAAATCTGGGTTGAAAAGTCATTTGCTTACTTAGTGTTTACGTACGATATCAACCCTAACCTAGGTGCTAACCATAAACCTTACTTTAAGCACAAAATAAACATAATTCCATGGATACTCACATACAAGAATGAGGTGTGGCCCCATTGATAGGTATCTGATAGCTGATCAATGTGACCATGTGACAACACCACTGCTGAAATGAACGTCTCTCTCACAGTCCATATCCACAAGTTCTCATGAATGTGAAGTACTAGTTCACCTAATGGTTTAGAGGTACGTGCTTCTGTCCATGTGTTAAAGTGTTAAAGAAGAAAGTAGACACTGTTTTCAAACCACTAGAACCAACCACTTATTCTCTCACGAGTCATGCAAAAGGTTTTACGGTATGACTAGGCCTATGAACAAATATAGCTAATTCTGCTTTTTAACCAGATGAGCTACTACATCATAATAATTACAATTTGCCTTTTTATTATCAATTTCACAAGGATAATTACTCAGCAGTGAGACATTCACATTTGCAAATCTAGAAGTTAATGTTTATCAGATTGCTACTTATTTTGAACACTGAAAATACAACTGTGGACATATTACTGGACCAGTGAGGGTGAATAGAATAATGTTGCAACAGCACAGACTCTTGACAGTAATTTTTGTTGCATGATGTGTAGAAGTGTAGGCACAGTTGTTGGCACAGAGCATGGATTGTAACAATCAATCATTTCAAACCAGAACTGAATGCTCAGGATCTCAGCTTCATGACAGTGAGGCTATGCACATGTCTACTTCACATTCTACTCATATTGGCCATGCTTCCAGTCAATGCAAAACAAACAGAACAGACATTTCACTTGACACTTCTTTGTCTAAAGTATTGTCAGGGTCTCTACATGTACTTGAGAGTAATAGAATATTACGTACACAGTTAATTACAAGGTACATTCAAGACACATTCTTTTGTCACCTCTCACTGCCATCTTGAAATTTTAGAAGGAAAGTCCACCAAACACAGTGTCAAAGTAATGATATATGTTCAGAGATGGACTATTAAACATTTCAAGATGGCAGTGAGATGATTGGCTGGTTGGATAATTGGCCAGTTTTGGATCCAGCTCGCAAGCCAAATCACTTGTAGGGTAGCTAGACGTCCCTGATAGTAAATTACATTTGCTGTTGCTAGGGGCATCCAGATATCTATGCTATTTTATGCTAACTCTGATCTATACAATGGATTAGAAGGTGGGGGATTTTGTGAGCTAGGCTCCTTGGCACCCCAGACTGATCAACCAGCCAGCAGGCCAAAACAAAAGATAGAACAGAATTGGTTATTTTGTAACATATATATTTTTAAATAAATTCTCACCATGATACAGTACAGTATGGCATGCAATAAAGTAACAATATACTCACAATTATTCAAAAACATTATGTGTGGCTGTAATATAATGTGTGGCTGTAATTAATACTAATGCCAATCAACATCTTAAGCTGCAGTTAGAGGCTTTTGCTTTATATTCAGGTAAGAATGTGAGGAGTGGCAGGAAGGGAGTAGGGGAGGGAATCGAACTAGGAGTCAGTTTTGAACCTGGGTCTTTATAGTCCCCTGGATGTGAATATAGTAAGGTACAGCCTTCTGTATCAAATCTTCCCTGATCAATGGACACATCCCACCAGCTCATACGGTTGAAAATTATGACTATGAAATCACAAGTAAAACACACACAAATACATAATATATTGAAACATAATAATGGAAATCCTAATAAGAATCCTAATTTAATTCATTTAACATTTTATATTCGGTGACTCCATGAAAGAGCAAATACTTCCTTGATCTTCTTCCTCTTCCTTCTGTTGTAAAAACAGAACAACAGTAACAACTAATGTAACACTAATCAGCTGCAGCTGTAATAGTCGAATGTAATAGTCGAATGTCCTTGAAAAAAGGATATGAAAAGGGATATAACAAGACATTGGTGAAGCCAGTGAAATGTTGATACACCTGTGCAAGGTACATAAATTATAAATAAATTTACAACATCTAAATTGCACCATTACAACCCTTACCTAACCCTAGACGTACCCCTAGTGGTAGCAAATTATAGTCATAATACTGGAACTCTCTAATACTGGAACTTTAACACTTACATTACTACCCATGCTGTGGTGAAATACAAAATCTTTTTCACAAAAGAGGAAACAAAAACTCTTTTCAAACCACTTTCTATAGATAACCACTAGTTCTATAAAAACCGTCCAGGTTTATCAAATGCAGGGCCCCAACATTAGTTCAGTGACCCACAAATATTTTCTGTGTATCTCCATTTTATAATTATGTGGCAATTCCATATTGCCCACACTAAATGCCATTAAAACATCAACTCTAACTCACTCCTGATGCGATAGCATTGTTGAAAATGTTTATATGGTTTGTTTGTGTCTGTTTGTTTTGAGTGTGATCTTAAAGGGGAAATCCTGTCAAATTTCAACAAGAGCTCTATTGCTCAAGCTACTTGAGATTAGCAAATACTGAAGACGCAAGACATTTTAGTCCAACCATATAGGTTTCCTTGAACAGAGAGTAAGCCCTGACAGTTCACCCAATGGGGCAAGTTTTCAAAACTGTTTTCAGCATCTAAACATGCACCAAATGTCACCCCAAAAGCTTTGTAACATCATCAGACACATTACAACACACCTCTGTAGTGTTTTTGACTACAAATGTCTAACAAAGTGCTTAAAATTGTGTTTTTATGCAGTGTTTACAAAACCGTTTTGTAAACAAACAATATTGGGCTGCTTGCATAAGCTCACAGTTTTAACCACTTTCCCAGCCATTTGTTGCCATACACAATACAGTTATGTGGTGTAATGTGTCTGATGATGTTGCATAACTTTTGGGGTGATATTTGGAGCATGTTTAAATGCTGTAAACACAGTTTTGAAAACTTGCCCCATTGGGTTAACTGTCAGGGCTTATTCTCTGTTCAAGGAAACCTATATGGTTGGACCAAAATGTCTTGCGTCTTCAGTATTGACTAATCTCAAGTAGCTTGAGCAATAGAGCTCTTGTTGAAATTTGACAGGATTTCCCCTTTAAGTTGTTTAGTTAAATTGTTTGTTGAACATTTTTGTGTTAGTTCAAGCGATGTTTGGCCCTATAATAGTGAACAGACAGACTGACAGACAGACAAAACTGACCATTCATTTAAGTCATTAAGATTTGTAACAATCTGTAAGAAGGTGTAATACATTTCACTCGTAGAATATGAAATTTGTGTCCATGGAGTTAGATTCTTTTTTTTAAGCATGTAATGAGAAATACTTATTTCTACTAATACTACATCTGTAATTTGAAAAATAAATAAAAGATATCCATATACTTACGAATGAAAATGACCCATATCTCCATCACAATTGGCAGCTATCTTTTGTCTAAATGATCTGTGATATTACCTCTTTACAGTACACCTTATCTTTTTGTTACTCACTGATATAATATTTAATCCTTCATAATCATAGCCTAACAGCATCTACATTGTAAAGAGATGCAGGCAAGAACTATTACTTAAGGTAACTTAAGGTGTGGAATAAATGTGTACGTGCTTTGGTCAGTGCTGAAAGGGTTAAAGGAGGAAATAAATTTGTCCATACCAGACCACGGGTCCTCCCACAAGTTCTATTAAAGGGGGGGTTCAGAATTTTCGATGTTAAACCTCATTTCCAAGTAAGCCTGAGTGATATCTGTCATTGGAGACCATTTTCAACTCATTTCATCCTGTCCTTCTATCAGCTGAGTTTGCTGGTGCTAGGCTAACGCAAGTGAGTGGGCACGGCTAGCCTGGCAATAAAAACAGTCTTACCCACTCTGCAGTCTCCTTTAGGCAAATACATTAATATGCCAGGACATCGGTGTTGATTAAAAAAACATCGTAAAAGAAAAAACTACCCTTGAATCGCCATGATAACATTACATTTTGAGGGACTACTTTCTCAGCAGCAGCGGAATATTACCTTGCTCAGATTAGTTGTTTGACTGTTTTGATGTCCAAGCCAACAGCAACAAGCCAAAGATTATCCTTTCGCGATCTCGGACTGGAAACTTATGAAAACTTTTAGTTTCCCATCTGCGGCGTTTACTTTCACAGCTTTTCACAGCACACCTGATCGGCATATTGCTTAATTCCTTGACATCCAGTGACTCAATCTATAGCGTTAGGTTTTGCCTTATCCCACTAACGTTAGGCTCTGACTATCGTCATATTAGTCAAACAACTAACCTGAGCAAGGTAATATTCCGCTGCTGCTGAGAAATTAGTCCCTCAAAATGTAATGTTATCATGGCGATTCAAGGGTAGTTTTTCTTTTACGATGTTTTTTTAATCAACACCGATGACCTGGCATATTAATGTATTTGCCTAAAGGAGACTGCAGAGTGGGTAAGACTGTTTTTATTGCCAGGCTAGCCGTGCCCACTCACTTGCGTTAGCCTAGCACCAGCGAACTCAGCTGATAGAAGGACTGGATGAAATGAGTTGAAAACGGTCTCCAATGACAGATATCACTCAGGCTTACTTGGAAATGAGGTTTAACATCGAAAATTCTGAACCACCCCTTTAAGAAAGCAATGGTCAACATTTTACATGAATTCCCCGCTTATTTTGGGTGTGCAAAGCATGTTACAAGATGCCATATTTAGAGGTCCTCTGTTTCTCTGACATGTCAAATTGCGATTGACCTACATTAGAACCATTGGCGGCAGCTGGAAAAAAAAAAAAAAAATTGGTGAAGCGATCCACTTTATGTGTTGCTGAATTTTGGTAGGCTATGTAACATAGTGTCACAGAAATAAAAAAATGTATATTTTTTCTTTTTCTGTATTTGATTAGAGGTCTCTATTTTTATTATTAGGCTGAATTTCTCTTATCAACTAGGCCTACCCACAAACTAGGCCTACCCAAAACAAAAGCAAAAAGCATGAGATAGTATGGCATAGTGTATCAGAGAAATATGTACTGGTGGAGCAATGAATGGTTTATTTAACAATAACTAGTGGACATTAATGCATCAGTACCAGTTCAACTGAATAAAAGTTTCAATCAAATAGAAGTTTAAACAAACCATATACTGTAACCTGAAACAAAAAAATAAATCAATGAATATAAAACAAACAGACGGTGAGGGGTGGGGAGAGAATATAGAATAGCCCATGGGATACAGAATTAGTCTGGGCCTAACAGATTACTGACATATAGACCACTATGTCACTTTAAAAATTCATCATGTCTTACAATAATTACAAAAATATTACAACAATAATACAGAACATACAAAAAGGTTAATTTAATCTCAACCCCTTCAGGATTCAAATGATCTGATGACAATTTAAGTGACCGATAACCATCAGAATTTTTTCTGATCTACTTTTTTTGTTGTTGTTCTAAGTGATAATCTTGCAACTAATAGTGGACTAATGATATTATGACTGAGTTGCCATTATCATTTTGTCCGCTGATTACTACAAAACTATCCTCTTATTATCAATTTGTAAATATAAAATATGAAAAATTGCTAACATTGGCATAGAGTCATTTAAGTAATATTTCTAATATGTACAGGTAAATGCCTCTCTCTTAAATTTCAGTTTAGTTCAGTATTACCTTTTCTGGGTACATGAAAATGTAAGTACAGTACCATGGCAGTCACCAGCAGCACTCCACCAGAAAGACATATTCGAATTATATTCATGCGCCAGTAATATTCTGAGGAGAAAAAATGATCAAACAGACTGATGTAAAATCTAATTCTTCTAATTCTTCACCTTGGAAATCTTATGTTCTAAATGGATTTTTGAGAAAGAAAATGGCATGATCTAAAATGTTTTTCTATCAACAAGTCTGAAATTCCCATCTGACTTTGCAATTAGTGGGATTACACTCTTAAGTTGTTCACGGACCTCCCATTAAAAAAAGGGAAAAAATGGCTTGAAAAGGACCAACATATGGGGGATCTACTGTATATACAACTGTCTAAAATCCACTTCTCAGATACTGAACTTCTTAACTTAAGATTTTATCTTAAACACAAACACCTCATATAATATTGTGATGAGATCTTAACACTTACCTTTGTAGCTGCTGACATGGATGAAGATTGATTTCTCACTCGTTGAGTTCACCATGGTAGCTGCTATCTTAGAAGCTGAATAAACACAGCTGTAATTGGCCGAGTCTGACAGCTTAACTTTAGAGAGGGTAAACTCAGAGTCCATGGAGCTGATCAGTGGTCTGATTTCCACTCCAACTCCATCCTTGCACAGATACATGTTGAGGCCCTCAGGAGATTCACCATCAGGGATGCGGCACTTAAGATCCACATCTTCCCCTTCATGTGGATAGGAATTTGAAGCGTGTATGTCTGCAGACTTGAAGATGTGACCATCTGAAACATAACGTATGTCCTCAGACTTATTTTGACTAGAATAATTGCTTTAACAAAGACATTCACTGAAATCAGCAGAGCTGCGAAGACTAATTCACTAAAAGGCAATTAATTATTACCTGTCTGCAATGACATTGAGCAAATCCAAAACACTGCTGTGTTTAACCCTATGGACCCTCTGATAATGTTAGGGTTTTTTCACTGCCTTTACCTTGAAGCTCTTATCTCAGTTATGAGGACCATCTACCCATGATATATAGTGATATTTATTGGACAGTCCAGGGGTTCAATGTGATACTACTTGCACATGTCCTACATCTGCATTACTATTTAAACTTAATAAAGTATACTGTTATAAGCATCGTACGGTAATACGGATTCAGATGGAATTTGCAGTTGTTGAATTCACCATCCTAGCTGCTAACTTTGACAATAAATAAATAAACACTGACCACTGACCTGACTGACTGTAGTTGACATGAATGAAGATTAATTTCTCATTTGTTGAGTTCACCATGCCAGCTGCTAACTTTTGCGTTGAATAAACACAGCTGTAATACCCTGAGTCGGATAGATTAACTTTAGAGAGGATAAAGACAGACTCCATAGAACTGCCCACTTTTCTGATTTCCACTCCAACTCCATCCTTGCACAGATACATGTTGAGGCCCTCAGTGGACTCAACTCCACGAATGCGACACTTAACCACCACATCGTCCCCTTCATATACATGTAGTTGTGAAGCAAAAATGTCAGCAGGCTTGAAGATATTATCTGAAACAGAATTGCTTCAGATGTCTTTCACAATGTAAAGTCTTATGGGGCTGTGATAGGATTAGATGAACAACAAAGACATGTACTGAAATAAATTTAAAAGCAGTTGTGACAAAAGTACTTACCAGTCTGGAAAGAGATTCCGCAAAACCACATGATTACTGTCAGAGATAGAATGCAAAATGGTTACATTCTTTACATTATGTCACTGGGTATTTTACCTGCGTCATTATAGTTAAATGATTAATGTATGTGAACACATCATAAGACTGTTTACTTGTTTGAATCTTACCTAATGTGATGTGTAACGGCTTCATACCTGCCTCTCTATCGCTCTCTAAAGAGAGATGTTTTATGTTCAGAGAGTCAACACCTTTGTAGATGATGACAAACACCCCCTGGCCTTTCCACTCTGAGTTTCACGTTGTTCAGCTGATAGCCTATGCGTGGGAACGTGCCCTCCCCCCCCTCCCCCCCCCCCCCCCCATGTTAAAATTAAATTCTTTGATTTAGATCAAAATATCATTCTAGAACCAACTTTTGAGGGGTTGAAAAACACACACACAAAAATGCCTATCATATAAGTGTGCAACCATGTGTCGAAATAGAATACCTTTCATAATTTTCATTCAAATCAACATAAAGTAAAAGCATGTGTTACAACAAAATCTTTGTTCTGTAAACGGTCGTTACAGGGAGCAAAGGAATGAAACCAAAACCTGTATTAATTAAAAGACGGTTTATTAGTAAAAACTCAAAGTACAGCAATCCAAAGTGGGTTGCTGGAGAAGATGCATTTCTGTATGTTCTGTCAGCTTACTGATTCGGCAGAACTTTTAAAGGCCATTGTATACATTGTTGCAAACCTGGTTGATTCTCAGGGTGTCAATAAATCATTTTGTAAGAACAGTTTCCAGAACAAATATGTATTCTTACATCTCCCTCCTTTCCCCTCATTTATGGCATCAACACAACTGTTGATGAATTACTTAACCACTATAATCAAAGATATGACTATAAAATCAATATGAACATGGGATTCTCATAATTAGCCAAAGAGATTAATAAGTAGTCCTCACTATACTACTTAGCAGCTCCACCAGGCGCCGCACACCCACTCGCCTGGTCTCTCAAATCAAAAATCAACCACAAGACAGTTGCCTCACATCCAAAACTTACTAAGACCTTATTAGTTTAAATCTTGGGAAATTTAGGTTAACTCTTTCAATTTACATGGATTTATCTCCCTTCAGAACGCCATTCTCTTCTCTGATTGGCTGCTAGGTGGCCATTAATTCCAGATAACCGGCTACTTTGGAAGTAGTTCCAAAAAATAACTCATCTAATAACTGATTACCGTTCCATATGAATGCCTTTCAGAATGGTATATAACAACAATAAGCAACCTTGTAGATCTACTTTCAACGGAAAGTAGTACCCAAACCGAACAGGTTAGCTTCTTTTAAATTTGAGTTGCATATTTCTTTTACATTTTATACGCTTCTTCAAATATACGAGAGATAGATAGATACGGGAGATAAGCGGGATAACGACCTCCGAGGTGTCCAGTTATTCATTTATAATTGTCTTGGCGGAATAACTCTAGATTCTAGATTCTAGGTTCTAGATTCCGCCTCGACAATTATAAATGAATAACTGGACACCTCATCAGCCGTTACGGACCTTACGTAAGGTCAAGCAAATCTTTACCTCCAAATGCTAATCCAGACCTTCCAAATAGGCCTGATGTGACTCCCAAGGGTCAACAACAGTTTTCTATTGATAACTTATAATAATATAATTTTTTGATCAGCCTTATTTGGTTTCAAGCATCTGCTTATTATAACACTCAAATCAAATTCAGTCAAATCCACATTCTTGGGGCCTAAGGGTGCAATATCCATCCATGGCCATGGTAGTCCAGTCATTTCTGCCTGTCATTTTTCAAATTTGGGGATGTCATATGTGCCTTTATTTGGGTCTTAGGGGCAATAATATTGTTTGTTGTTGATTAATAATGTCCGATTATTGCTTCTAATATTTAGCCTGACATAGCCCGACCATAATAGTGCTGTTCATCCGTATTCATGGTCTGGAGGTTCTTTAATATGACGCGATTTTAGGGCAGGGACGAGGGCATTCAGTTCTGGTTTGAAACGATTGGACAGCTCGTCTAATCAGCTTCGCTTATTGGCCGGTATTCTCTCTACCGATGTAAACACGCCCCAGAAGACCGTGCCCAGACCATGATACATATGAACATTCGTATTATGGGCGGACTATGTCAGGCTAACTAATATTAGGTCGGGTATTCACTTTCACTTGCTCGTCCTCATCTGTACTGTCACAATCACTCACTCTACTTTTATCTATTTTGGTCACTTCCTAGTGTCCAGGCCCTTTTATCAGAACTGAATCTCCTTCTCCCTGCCCCCGTTTTTCAGTGTTAGTATGTTGTCAGGGCTATTGTTTTTGGTGAGCGAGCTAGGCTCCTCTTTTATGTAACTTTGTCTCCGACTAGTTTCGGTCTCATCATAGTCAGGTTAGATTGGGTGTGTTATCAAACCCTAGGCAGCTCTTCAACCTTGGATGTTTCTACATTATTATCAGACACCATAGTTCTGTTAAAATCCCTCTTTAGATTCTCATGCAGCTTTTTTTGCTTGTATGTGAATTTCAGTGTGCTTATTAAGCCACTCTTTCTGGTCTGTTCGTGTTGAATTGTCGGGCCAGTTTTTTTTTATTTTTTTTTTTTCACGATCCTCAATATCTAACCCTTTGCTCAGAGTATCAAGTTTTTCCAGCTATTTTCCGACTCAGTCAAATGCTCTAATGCCTTTGTTTGTTCTTCGCCTACAAACTATTTTGTGTGGGGAGGAATTAATATCTCCCAATCTTTAAGATGATTTTTTGTGTGTGTATGTTTTTCAAGCCCTCAAATTGGTTCTACAATTTTACAATATTACCTTCTGTGGAAAAAAAACCCCAAAACTTTCCTACGCATAGACTATCAGTGAACAATATGAAACTCAGAGTGGAAAGGCCTGGGGGTGGACGTCATCATCTACAAAGGTGTTGACTGTCTGAACATAAAACATCTCTCTTTAGAGAGCGACAGAGAGGCAGGTATGAAGAAGTTACACATCACATTAGGTAAGAATCAAACAAGTTATCAGTCTTATGTCTTCACCTACATTAATTATTAAATATGATGACAGGTAAAATACCCAGTGACATAATATAAAGAATGTAACCATTTTGCATTATCTGTCTCTGACAGTAATCATGTGGTTTTGCGGAATCTCTTTTCAGACTGGTAAGTACTTTTTGCCACAACTGCTTTAAAATTTATTTAAGTACATGTCTGTTTTGATCATCTAATCCTAATACAGCCTCAGTTAAGAATTTACATTGTGAAATCTTATCCAATTGTGTTTTAGATGTTCATATCTTCAAGCCCACAGACATTTTTGCTTCACAATCACATGTATATGAAGGGGACGATTTGGTGGTTAAATGCCGCATCCCTTATGGTGAATCCACCGAGGGCCTCCACATGTATCTGTGCAAGGATGGAGTTGGAGTGGAAATGAGAAAAGTGGAAATCTCCATGGAGTCCGTCTTTACCCTCTTTAAAGTTAAACTATCCGACTCAGGCAATTACAGCTGTGTTTACTCTTCGTCAAAGTTAGCAGCTGGCATGGTTAACGCAACGAGTGAGAGATTCATCAGCTATAAATCCATCACTGTCCCTGGCTCTCATGAATGTACGTTGCAAAGATCTTACTATTACCATATTCAATGTGAACTTACAGTGACATAACACTACACTGAAATAGTTTAAAAGTGATACCATGAGTGAACTGGTGTTTTAATTAGAATGTTCTTATGGTCTTCCCTCCCTATAGGTCATGCAGGACGTATTTTTCCACATAAGAACACAGTAGTCGTAGGGGAGACTCTGAAGATCACCTGTTCCATACAGAATCCTGCAAGTAAGTCAGGTGAATTCCACATGTACCTTTGCAAGGATGGAGTTGGAATTCAGAAAAAACAAACTAAAGACAGAATTAATTTCTCAGTGGAAACATCCACTAGTGATGCGTCAGGAAACTACAGTTGTTCATGTTCATCTGGTTCTCCAATATGTCCTTCAAACGAAGACTCTGTTTATGTTTCAGTCAATGGTAAGAGTATTCCATTGTCCATGTCAATTTTAATCCTCTCATCATCATCTTGTTATGGTATAGAAATTGCACATATCTTCAGAGCAAAACAAAGAAATGTTCACTCATTGTTATTGTTAACTTCACAGACCCAACCCAGAATGTAACTATTGGAACTGTGACTGGAATCTTCCTCCTGATCCTAGCAGCAGTGCTCGCGTATCAGTATAGAACTCACCTTATATACTGTGAGTAAAATAATGTATTGATGGACTGTTTGATAAGCTGATCAATTCTCCATTGAGAAAATAGGTGTCCTCCATTGATACAGTGCCCTGATACAGTGCATTTAAGTTCACTGTGGAATGATTAATTCAAACCATGGTGGACATATGCAATAGTTTAGACAAGAATGCACTTAAATAAGCAATAAATCCTTTTTAGTTAGTTTATCAGGGACGTCACAACAGGACAGGCAAACCAGGCAATTGCCTGGGGACCCAGACTGAAAGGGGCCCCCAAGATTGACCATTTTAGGGGTTTAGTTGGTAGGTGTTTTTCAATAAAAAATGGCTTTAGGCTGGAGTTAGACAACTGTTCAATGTACATATATTTATATTGAAGATGCTTAAAGATTTTAACAATGTGGTTCATGTCCTGTTTGCTTGGGGCGCCCTAAGTACCTTGAAACAGAGTTTAATGTGAGATGAAATATCATTTAACTGTGGATCAAGTGCTTTTACATTTAAACTGCATGAAAAGGCATTCAACACCAGGCTAGATATTTAGTGCATGCATTAGGTGAACATGAAGTGTAGGAAAAATCCAGAGTGAATTCAAGCATATCCATGCTGAACGAGCCTGCTAAACGCACTAGTTAGCGAGTGGAACAAAATCCTTTGGAACAGCATAGACCGAACGCGAATGCTGAAACGAACAAGCACTTTACACTGGATTAACGGGACCTGACTATTCAAAAGCGTACGTAAGATCTGAGGTGCCTTTGACTCAATGTAACGTGTTTCGCGTTCCCACCAGGTCTATGCTTTCAATTTTTTTTAATTCCATGTTAAATAGGCTTGTGCAATAGGCCTATACTTAAACTTACTCCGGAGCTACCCTTTAAGATAGCGCATTACAGGACAGGCAAGGAACAGGACAGACAACACTAGACAGGGCATAGAATTGTACTTCAGTAGTGGCTATAATAATATAAGACGGGATACTGAGGTAGAGATGGAATGTATAAATTAGAATTTGGAAGCAGACAAAGAAAAGTGCTGGAGGGAATTTCAATTCTGTTTTTAGAGGCCTTGTATCATGTCCTGTCATTCAGTATTCTGACTGCTTTGGGGAAGAAACTCTTTCCCATTCAGGTGATGCAGGCAGTTATGTTTCGCTTTCTTTTTTGTCTGATGGCAGTAGGGAGAAGAGTGAGTGGGAAGGGTGTGTTCAGTTCAGGTTTATTTGTCATATGCATACCGGTATTAGTACAAATACCACAGCAATGAAATACAGTGTGCCTTTGCACTCTCACCGTATAAATAACATTTAAAAGAAACCACAGAAAAACATTGAAAAATTAAATAACATTTAAAAAAGACCATCCAAGTAGGCAAACCTCATAGCTAAGCTCAAACCACAGCCCTCCTTCCAGATGATTCATGAGCCTAATTACCTGGTGGTGAAACCTATCCCTGAAACATGATGTGCGTGTTGGGGAAGATCTGATATCACCAAGTAATTAAGAGTCCAGGATCAATGTCAAACTTGTTGCCCTGGATCAATGGGTTAGGTTTAGGGTTAGGAGTAAGGTTAGGCTTAGGGTTAGGGTTAGAGTACATTGATCCAGGACAAACAAGTTTGACATTGATCCTGGACTCTTAATTACTTGGCGATATCAGATCTTGCGCGTGTTGGGATGCTCTGCAAACACCTCCCTGATGGGAAGTAAGAGAAAAAATGTTTTGTTTATGTTGTGATGTATTGTGTCTTTCACAATGCTTGTAGCTTTTCTCTCACAGCGATTGTTGTAAATATCAGGGAGAGAGGCCCCAGTGATCATTTGCTGTCCTCACAACCCAGCATTAGAGCAGTTTCCATACCACATTATGATAGCACTGCTGGATGCTCTCAATGGTCCCTCTGTAGAAGGTAGTCAGGATGGGGGTGGGGAGGTTGGGTTTCCACAGGAAGTAGAGAAGACGTTGCAAGGCTGTCTTGTTATGTTTGTAGTACCTGGTTACATGTATGGCCCGGCCATACTTCCTGTGTCTGCATGAAATTTCAGTATTTCCAAGGAGGCAATTTCCTCAACTTCTCAGGGCCAGAAAAATCAGGACTCAATAAAAAACGAGCAGGCTGAAGGAGGCAAGCTTATAACGACTCTGTCCAGTTCTGTCCCATAACATTGATAGAAGTTTGATAGTATTTGTATATACGTTTAGGTTAATCCCGCCCAGAATTCCCAGGCAATGCTATCTTTGCCAGACCACAGTTCATTTCTGAATGTGACCATGCAAGCCAGGCTAGGTTGCATGATTATCTTATGATTATTTTATGATTATTACTTTTAATTCGACATATTGTATTTATAATGTATAATGTGTAATGAAGCAGTTGATCAATGATTAAATCCATGTCAAAATGTATGACAAAACAATATTTATGGAAGATTTATCCTTGTTTAAATCTCTTGCAGTGTTTTGTTCAGAAAGTGGACGACAGACACAAGGGTATGAACTTTTATATGTAGATAAAACATTTAATACCTATTTTTATTAAATATTTAATAGAGTTAAGTTATATTTTCTATTCAACGAAAAGTGATCTTGTGTTAGCACATGTGAAAAATACAATTTTACAAAATTAATGATGCATTTAATTATATCAATTAAATATATAACTGTACAATTTAAATTGACAGAATGCACAAAACAAAGTATGCTTGCACATGTCATGTTTTTGTTTATTAATTGTTTTGTTTTTTAATCAAATGTCACATGGAATATCACTAATCACATGGGAAATTTCTACATACATCCTTTTGTAGCGGGACTGTGATTGACAGAACAGGTAAGTTTCATATTTCTTCCTGTGCTGATTGTGCTGTGTTGACGTTGAGTTGTGTTGTAAGTGATTTGTGCTTTTCCTCCAAACCTCCAACAGTGGGTGGAACTGGACAACAAAGTCAAAGGTAAATGCGTGTGTGTGTGTGTGTGTGTGTGTGTGTGTGTGTGTGTGTGAAAGAGAGCGAGGGGGTGGGATTCATTTGACATCATATAACATGGAATAAAATAGTCTTCAGTTAAAAACAAATAACATCTCTTCTTTTCAACATCTGCATATCAAAATGCATATGGATAAATACCCTTATTTGTGTTTGACAGTGTGCCAGTTTATGAAGAAATAAGGGAATATGCCACAATATCACACCCCAAAGGTATAGTAGCTGTTGTCATATTATGTTCATTATATGCAGTTTATATCTGAAATTTACTGGATGTTCTCTTCAATCTGTACCTAACTGCAATCCCTGTCTAGGTCAAAACAGAGCTGCAGTTAACAGGTACATTTGCCTAACTATGGAGTTACTCAGCCCTGAGAGATTTCATTGAAATCAATGGTTAAAGTAAACTATATGTTATACTATATCGCATATGGTGTAGAAGAGGAGTTACCCTAATTATGTCTTTCTTTACAGTACTGCCAAAGATGTTGTGTACAGCTTGGTACAAAGACATGGTAAGAAGATTTGACACATTCTTTTAGATTGATGCAACCTACTGTCAACACTCTCATTTTTTCTCCTTCATGTCTAACACGAAAGGTCTCAAGGTTTGATGCATTTGTGGGTAAATAGACTAGAAAAACAGATGTGAGCAGAAAACCACTTGAGTTGAGCTGATCATGTCTGTGCGTGTTCATTAGACTTCGTGGTAACGATTGGTCGGCCCTGAACGCTAAAACTGGCTGCTTCTGATATGGGTGACATCACACTGAACACTATGTGGTGCACTGTTTCCCCTCTCACCCTCCATTTTGCTATAGTCATAAATAGAGATGTGTCTATGCTAGACAGACGTGGCTACACAGGCCTTATTGGCTGTGGTCTACCGGAATAGATGAGACTCAGTGGGCGTTTGAGTTGAGCTCAACAGTTATTCTGCTGTGCATCATGTTGCAGCATATAGACCTACTGTGTGAGATGAGAAGGGCTCTTATCAGCTTGCACGTTGTACATTTCAGTAGAATAGTTACACACCTTCTTGTCACAGTCACAGTCAAAAGAAACTCTAGGAACATGACAGTAGCAACTGTCATTGAATGAAAAAGAAATGAGTAGGCCTACATAAAAGTAGGCCTATACATAAAAATTTCACTGAGTATACTAGTTTGGCTATATAAATGCTCATTGATACATTACAGTTGGATCAACAGCATATGATGCTAGTTACTGTTATAACTCATACATGTGTACTGTACTCTCTTCTGTAGATGGAGTAGCAGAGGATGCTTCAGGAGGGTCTGAGTATGCCAAAGTCAACAAGAAAGGCAAAAATCAAAAACCCTAAGGAGGCGGAGATGTATACTCTCTGATTGTTTATAGTTGATGCTGTCTCTCCCGTTGTACTTTTTGTATCATAAACACAAGCTAAAGCTATCAAATATGAGATGTTTAACTATTTGATAGCGACATTTTTCATGCATGTTTTCATACAGAATATACTGTATGTTGGGGAGTCTGAATCCAGGTGACCTTATCCTTCTTAGGAAAGTTCAGAAGCTGTGAAGACAATGAGTTTTGGACCAATATTGCTATTACATGGGTTTACACACTTTTGTTGTTTTGTACAAATATAAGCTTAAAGAAAAATCCGCACTCACTTATTTGTACAAATATAATACATTGTAATCTTAAAAAGAAGTTTGAAACCATGTTTTAAGCATAAATTGTACTATCATGTCAATTGTAAATATGTTTGATAAAAAGTGAAATAAAATACATTTGTGATGGGTAGCAAAGTGAGAGAAATCTTATACAGCAGTGACTCCTGGTGTTGACCTGTAGAATTGCCTCTGGTCTGCTGCACCATGCCCCCCAAATTCACCTAGCCTATTTTCTCTGTCAGATTACTCACAGAGCATTCGTTAGATCTGTGCATATGACAGTAAATTGAGCTTTCCAGTTAAGTGGTGTTATTTGCTTGTTGCTGTGATGAGTGGCTCGGAAAATTTTTAGTTTTGACTTTTGAATTCTATTAGTTTACGTGGCTATATTGTATGTCGATCTTTAGGCCTACCCATTCATCTCGGTGAAACAGGCTAGCTCATGATCTCTTCAGTCAAATAGGGCATACCGCATATCAAAATAAACAAGGGAAAATGATTTGCCTGAATTCAGGTAGGGCGTGAAAATTCTCTGCCTTGTGGGGAATGACAGAAAAAGTTTGAGAACCACTGGGCTAACCCTTACCTGTCTCAGAAGAAAAATCTGGCAGAGTAAACTATATATTAGGATATATTAGGCAATAGTCTATATTAGTAGGTGTACTGCCTAAATACCTACCTGAAGGGGATGTAACTGGCGGAGATGCATGTGGCAAAGGTTGAATCTGGATAAATATGAAGTGTTCGCCTGTTGAATTCACCTCCTTGAATTTCATTTTTTTTACTTGTGTAAACACAGCTGTAATAACCTGAGTCCTGCAGTGTGACATTAGTAAGAGTAAAAACCGCTTCAGCTTCACCATTTCTCAGTATGTCCATGTGGTGTCCAACTCCATTCTTACATAGGTAAACATGGAGAAAATCAGCTGAATTGGCATTATGTATGATACACTTCAGACACATTTTTCCCTTCCCTTACATTTGTACTACTAACAAAAATTTTCGCTGGATTCACACCTAAAAAACAATTTGAGACAATCATTAATCTTATGCTTACTCTGCATACTTTCTGCATGAACAAATAGATCATATTATTTCATATTGTAACCTAAATTGTGGGTTGAGTATATTGTTATTTCCCTAGTAAATGCCAGTTTGGAAAGACAGATCAGATTGCTACTGCAAGGTTGACATATATTAATTGGATTGTCATGTAGACATCAGACAGATGTTTATTTATTTGTTTATTTCTCTTTTTTGTCTCTTATTAGAGCTGGATAAGAGATTTCCTTCTCTTGCATGTGTGTTTTGATAAAAATAAAAGTTGGTGGCATGCATTAAAAGTGTGAATATCTGAAAACATACGGACATGGACACAAACAAATTTTAAGAAACAAATTAAAATATACTTTTTCTCCACCTACCTTTCTCACTAGAAATATTTGGAATCCATGTCACGTGATGAAAAAGAAAATTCATTAATTTTTTTTTGTGATTCAAGCTAGAAGTTGTTAGCCTGACCATGACCATCCCCTTGGTCTGTGCTTTACTTTGCACAAGGGTCTGGGATCTTGGTTATTGACCAACAATTGTAAGCTAGAGGCGCACACTGTTAGCTTGGCAGGCCATCCTATATCATTGAAATGTATAGGCTGGCATCGAGAGGCAGACTGAACTCAACCGTGGGTGGAACAAGGCTGTTATCTTTCAAACTACTTCTGGACACAACAGGATAGCCTATGGTCAATTGGAGGAACGAATGAGATCAATTCAAAAGGCCGCTGTGTTCGGCGAAGCCCGCTCTAAACACATAAAGCGTTGTGATTAGATGTCAAAGCGTCATCCAATCAAATTTCCTATGGCTTGCTACTAGACATAGAGGCTGAGCAAATTTATTTGTTGCTGCTAGGGTACGTCTAGATTTCTAGGCTAGCACACTGTAGTAGTTTGAAACAATTTTATATCTGATTTTACTCAATCACTAACATGGTTATGTTGTGTAGGCTTGGTTGTGAAGTAAGATGCGCTACAACAGCAGAAACCGATACAATCTATCACAAATGGCCAATGTGGTTTATGTGAATGAGGTCAGTGGCCAGAATCCCAGAGGAAGTCATAGGGGGAGACGAAAATTGAAGTATGTAGGTCAAACAGCTCCATTTTCTACACTTTGTATAGAGGATTTGGACTTTGGGGTATTGAGAAATGATTGCTTGTAAGAGGTTTTCAAGTATAAAAGATTGGATCAGCCCTTAACTGATGTAGTAACCTTTGGCTTTAGTATTCTCGTGCTGCATTCACAACTATTTATGGATTATTACAATCTATTAACTGGTAACAGGATAACAAAAACTCTTTTCAAACCACTTTCTAGAGATAACCACTAGTTCTATAAAAACCGTCCAGGTTTATCAAATGCAGGGCCCCAACATTAGTTCAGTGACCCACAAATATTTTCTGTGTATCTCCATTTTATAATTATGTGGCAATTCCATATTGCCCACACTAAATGCCATTAAAACATCAACTCTAACTCACTCCTGATGCGATAGCATTGTTGAAAATGTTTATATGGTTTGTTTGTGTCTGTTTGTTTTGAGTGTGATCTTAAGTTGTTTAGTTAAATTGTTTGTTGAACATTTTTGTGTTAGTTCAAGCGATGTTTGGCCCTATAATAGTGAACAGACAGACTGACAGTGTTGATAAAACTGCCCATTCATTTATGTCAAGATATGTAACAATCTGTAAGAAGGTGTAATACATTTCACTTGTAAAATATGAAATTTTGTGTCCATAGAGTTAGATTCTTTTTTTAAGCATGTAATGAGAAATACTTGTTTATTGCTATATCTGTAATTTGAAAAATTACCCGTAACTCCATTATAATTTGCTATATTTTGTCGAAATGATCTGTGATCTTTACAGTACTACCTTATCTTTCTATATTACTCCCTGATATGATATTTAATCCCATAAAACAGGGCACTCCACGCATCAATCCTAGTTCTGCAACATCAGGTGCATCTTATCTGGACTTAGGTTCTTTTGAGGGAAAGGACAGGAGCACACTGGCAACACTTGCAGTCTTTTTATTTGTGCAAATTGCACAAATAAAAAAGACTGCAAGTGTTGCCAGTGTGCTCCTGTCCTTTCCCTCAAATGATATTTAATCCATTGATAATGATTGCCTAACAGTATCTACATTGTAAAGAGATGCAGGCAAGAACTATCACTTAAGGTACCTTATGTGGAATAGATGTGTACGTGCTTTGGTCAGTGCTGAAAGGGTTAAAGGAGGAAATAAATTTGTCCATACCAGACCACTGGTCCTCCCACAAGTTCTATTAAGAAAGCAATGGTCAACATTTTACATGAATTCCCCCCTTATTTGGGGTGTACAAAGCATGTTACAAGATGCTAGAATTAGAGGTCTTCTATTTCAATGTCAAATTGTAATTGACCTACATTGGAACCAGTAGTGGCTTCTGGACAAACTTTTTGGTGAAACAATCCGCTTAGTATGTTGCTGAATTTTGGCAGGCTATTGTAACACAGTGCCAAAGAAATAAAAATTACTTTCATTTTGTGTATGTGATTAGAGGCCTCAACTTCCTATTATGTCAAGATAGGTTGCAATGTACATTTCTCTAATCAACAAGACCTACCCCAACTGTAAAACAGCTGTCAAAAGCAATTGCAAAATCAATGAAATATGTAGAGCGATTACTAGCTGTAATGAGTCATGGTATATTTGGGCATACTGTCCACTCTACATTCTTCAAAACTCAACACATGAATCTCAAAGTTTACATTATTGGAACACTTAGGCCCAATCCCATTTCTATTCCCTAACACTAGCACTCGTTTTCGAGTTCCCTCCAAGATGAGACATCCCTCGATTGTGTAGTGAGAAGTGCCGATCTTCCCCTAATAAATGGGACAGCACTTCGCATAAAAACGTCTTCACCTGTTTCATGCGTGTATCGTTAAGACTGAGCGGATATAAGGCTCTTCAACCGGGGTAAACTGTTCAAAAGCCGTCATCGACAATTATCATCACCCACATGAGAGGCTCTGGTAATTCTGGTGAAAGATTTGCGCACTTTGAAAAATATCGATCTTTCTAATAGTCATGTTTTAACACACCAGTGCAGAATTCAACAGAATTGACATCAAACTAAGATATCCCAACATTAAAAATATATATATACATGCTTAATTGCAATAGTAGCTATATTTTTGAAGTTCTTATCCAGAGCTGAGAGAACGGGACACAGCTCGGGCAGTCGGACACAGATCGGGTACCGACACGCAGTTCGCAAAGAATCGTGGGTAATTTCATCTTCACTTCAACTTCACTTCGTTCGGAGTCTGCACCCGACCTCCCTCCGTTTGAAGGGGCGATTTGAAGGGCTGAAAGCCACTATCCCTCGGTCCCGAAAGTATTGGGACACCCTACACTTACACATGAACGCGCAAACTGAGTGTTAGGGCCAAAATCGAGGGGAAGTGATAGTAAAGTGATAGAAATGGGACTGGGCCTTATTATTTTGGAAATTGTATGCCACTATTTGTCTACATGTGTTAATGTCTAGTGGGATTAGGCCTGTAATTACTTATGTGTCAAATATTACTACTGCACATTGGGGTTTGGGAAAATGCAGGTTCAGTCTTGTGTGTAATTGTTACAGTGTAATTGTTACACTGATTGACGATAAAGTTCACTTTGACTGGTTTAGAAGCCAAAGGCTGGGCCTTGGTTCCTTCAGACATATTCTGAAACTTGTATTAATGGTATATTGCAGATAAGTCTGACACCATAAAATGAATAGGTTGACAACAACGACATAGTTAAAATTAAAGTAGTTTGAGTTCTGTCTAGACCACTGCTGATGAGAAATCATGGAAATGTTACACCTGAAAATGTTGATTCGTCAAAAATACACTACATAAAGTTATAGACGGGTGTAAATAGCACAATTGGCTATTGTAATTAGTCCAGGAGGCAGATAATGCTTGTATTGTAGGATGATTGGACTCAAGGAAAGTAAAACAAAGTACATTTTATTTATAGAGCACATTTTTTGATATAATCACCACTCAAAGTGCTAAGGACAGATACAGAGACGTAGACAAAACCAGTCCATCGGTAATGGGTTCAAAGCAGATAACTTTCATGTGATATTCCAGCATACTTATGCAGTAAGTATGTGTTATTCTAGCATACTTATGCAGTAAGTACATAATATATTTTTTTCATGGGCTGTAATTTAAAGTGTTACCATGATCCCGTTCCAGCTACATTTAGTATACTAGAATTTAGTATATTTTATTTATTAGAGTTATTTTATTTTAACAATGCCCAGATATTTTAGATCATCACACAAATATGATCACACTGCTGGCCATACAATGAACAATAATGAGATTATGTGCTAGCCTGGGCTTATCCACTGCACAGAATACACATGCTGCACAGAATATTAATCACAAATCACGTAAATGTTATCAAGTATGCAGTACAGTGTTTACAGACATATAAACACCTTTGCAAATTCATCAGGTCTTATCTACAATAATTCAGTGTACAACAATATCACAACATTAATACAGAGCATACAATAAAATCCCCTCAGGATTCAAATGAACAGATCTGCTGATCTTCTGATCTGCTGTTTTTGTTGTTGCTCTCAGTGATAATTCCACAACTAATGGCGGACTAATAATATTATGAGTTGCCACCGTCATTCTGTCCACCGATTACTACAAAACTGTAAATTAAAATGTAACTGAGAAATGGTCATTTAAATATATTTATGATGCCTCTCCCTTTAGTTTCACTTTAGTCCAGTATTACCTTTTCCCTTGGTAAATGAAAATGTAAATACCATGGCAGTCACCAGCAGCACTCCACAAGAAAGAAATATTCGAATTATATTCATGCGCCAGTAATATTCTGAGGGGAAAAAAAAGATCAAACATGCTCATAAGAAATCTAATTTCTTCACCTTGGAAATCTTACATGTTCTATATGGATTTTGGGGAAAGAATACTGTTACATAAAGAAAATAGCATGATCTAATATCATTTTTGTCTATCAACATAACTACAATAAGTCTGAAATTCCTATCTGGCTCGGCAATTGGTGGGATTGCACTCTTGAGTTGCTCACGGACCTCACATTTAATAAACAAAAAATAAAAACAATTTGGCTTGAAAAGGACCAAAAAAATCCACTTTGTAGCTGCTGACATGGATGAAGATGAATTTCTCACTCTTTGAGTTCACCATGCTGGCTGCTATCTTAGAAGCTGAATAAACACAACTGTAATTGCCTGAGTCTGATAGATTAACTTTAGAAAGGATGAAAACAGACTCCATAGAGCTGCCCACTGGTCTGATGTCCACTCCAACTCCATCCTTGCACAGATACATGTTGAGGCCCTTAGTGGACTCAACTCCAGGAATGGGACACTTAAGCAACACATCGTCCCCTTCATATACATGTGATTTTGAAGCAAAAATGTCTACAGGCTTAAAGATGATATCTGAAATAGAGTTGCATCAGATGTCTTTCACAATGTAAATTCTTATGAGGCTGTGTTAGGATTAGGTGATCAACGCAGACTGTAATGTACTGAAATAAATTTGTGCAAGCCTGAGCCCGGCCCAAGCCCAAATAAAATGACAGAAATTAAGACCGAACCCGACCCGAACCACCGGGACCTGTTGGGTCGCGTCAGGTTCAGGCAAAAATCTTAATCTCTATGCTACAAATTGATTTGAATTAAATTGAATGTTGATGTTGTGTTGATATGTATGTTCAGGAAAGATGCTAAGGAAAATTGACACGGACAATGGAATACTCTTACCATAGACTGAAACATGATCAGAGTCTTCTTTTCCATGACCTATAGGGAGGGAAGACCATGGCAACATTCTAGTAAAAACACCAGTCCACTCAAAGTGGTATCACTTTAAACCATAAAAGTGTTTGTTATGATAAGCATCTTACAGTGGTACTGATTAAGACGGAATGTACACTTGTGGATTTCACAAGCCTAGCTTCTAACTTTGACAATAAATAAACACTGACCACTCACCTGACTGACTGTAGTTGACATGAATGAAGATTAATTTCTCACTCGTTGACTTCACCATGCCAGCTGCTAACTTTTGTGATGAATAAACACAGCTGTAATTGCCTGTGTCAGATAGATTAACTTTAGAAAGGATAAAGACAGCCTCCATAGAGCTGCCCACTGGTGTTATTTCCACTCCAACTCCATCCTTGCACAGATACATGTTGAGGTCCTTAGTGAATTCAGCACCAGGAATGGGACACTTAAGCAACACATCATCGCCTTCATATACATGTGATTTTGAAGCAAAAATGTCAGCAGGCTTGAAGATATTATCTGAAACAGAATTTCAGCAGATCAGATGTCTTTCACAATGTAACTTCTTAACTGAGGAGGCTGTATTAGGATTACAGGTAGATGATCAACGCAGACTGTAATGTACTGAAATAAATTTAAAAGCAGTTGTGGCAAAGGTACTTACCAGTCTGACAAGAGATTCCGCTAAACCACATGATTACTGTCAGAGATAGATAATGCAAAATGGTTACATTCTTTACATTATGTCACTGGGTATTTCACCTGTGTCAACACAGTTAATGATTAATGTAGCTGAAGACATCATAAGACTGATTGCTTGTATAATTCTTACCTAATGTGATGTGTAACATCTTCATACCTGCCCCTCTGTCGCTCTCTAAAGAGAGATGTTTTATGTTCACACAGTCAACACCTTTGTAGATGATGACAAACACCCCCAGGTCTTTCCACTCTGAGTTTCACGTTGTTCAGCTGATAGCCTATGCGTAGGGAGGTGCCAACCCCCCCCCCATGTTAAAATTAAATTCTTTGATTTAGATCAAAATATCATTCTAGAACCAACTTTTGAGGGGTTGAAACACACACACACACACACACACACAAATGCCTATCATATAAGTGTGCAACCATGTGTCAAAATAGAATACCTTTCATAATTGTCATTCAAATCAACATAAAGTAAAGGCATGTGTTACAATAAAATCTTTGTTCTGTGCGCGGTCGTTACAGGGAGCAAAGGAATGAAAACTAAACCTGTATTAATTAAAAGACGTTTTATTAGTAAAATTCAAAGTACAGCAATCCAAAGTGGGTTGCTGGAGAAGATGCATTTCTGCATGTTCTGTCAGCTTACTGATTCGGCAGAACTTTTAGAGGCCATTGTATACATTGTTGCAAACCTGGCTGATTCTCAGGGTGTCAACATTTTATTTTGTAAGAACACAGTTTCCAGAACAAATATTCAATTCAATTCAATTCAATTTTATTTGTAGAGCGCACAAATACAGTACATTGTCTCGCGGCGCTTTACAGACAGTACGGGAAGCATCCATGAGAATCAGGGGCAAGGAAAAACTCCCTCGCTTTGTAAATAGTTTGTTATGTAGGAAGAAACCTTGGGCAGATCCACGCCTCATGGACTCAGCCTACCTGCCTGGGGCCTAATAAAGTATCCGTAAAGTCTGATGCATAGATTGACCATGGTTAACACAAAACAGTATGAGTACTGAATGTAGTCAGAGATGATATACACATAGTTTGTGCGACAGTCAGGGCCAAGGGATGGAGTCAGTAGTTGGAGTGTGGGATTAGTCAGTATTTGGAGTGGGATCAGAGTTCATTGGGTGTTGGTCGCCATCTAAGTAGTGGTCATCAGGGGGCCATCAGGCCAGTTCCATCACGGGCCTCAGAGAAAAGGGGGATGGTCATGGTGTGTGGCTCCGGGGAGGTTGGTCAGCATCCGTAGTGGGGGTAGGGTTGGTGGCAGGGAGGTACGGGAGGTTCATCACTCAGCCAGTGCGTCGGGGCAGAGGAGGCAAGAGAAACAGAAACAAGAGGATTAGGCCAATCTAGGAGGATATCACTTCATGATATGTGTCATATAATCTAGCTAGAGTGAGGAGAGGGAGAGAGAGAGAGAGAGAGGAGAAAGAGGGTTGTACAGGATGGCAAGTGTGCAGAAGGTGGCAGCACTAGGCTATCGCAGCATAACTAAGGTATGGTACATGGCATCTCACCAACCCAGAAGGGGGTGGTCAGTGGCCGCCTTGGAAAAACAGCAGAGGTAGCCCTCCCAAGAAAGCCCAAGAGGAGTGGTGATATGCCATGGCCCACTCCTAATTATAGGAAATGTCAAAAAGGAAGGTTTTAATTGTAGTTTTAGATATGATCACTTTTTCAAGGAGGCCAGCATTTTGAGATCTCAGAGGTCTTGCTGGATGGTATGGAACAAGTAAATCTGTAATATATGCAGGAGCTAAGCCATTAAGTGCCTTATACGTCATGAGAAGGATTTTGAAGTCAATTCGACTTTTGACAGGAAGCCAGTGTAGAGATGCTAGAATGGGAGAAATATGTTCATATTTCTTAGTTCTAGTGAGTGTTCTAGCTGCTGCATTTTGGATTAGCTGTAGACTTTTAATGCAGGTGTTACTGCACCCTGAGAACAGAGCATTGCAGTAGTCGAGTCTGGAGGTAACAAATGCATGTATAAGTTTTTCAGCATCCTCAAAGGACAGGAACTTCCTAACCTTAGCAATGTTTCTAAGGTGAAAAAATGATGTTTTAGAAATGTGCTTTACATGGCTATTCAGGGAGAGGTCTTGATCAATAAGTACCCCCAGATTTTTCACTTGTGAGCTAAATGAGAGTGTAGGACTGCTAAGTGAGCTATGATGGTGAAGCGAGGTGTCCTTCAGTTGTTTAGAGGCAATCATCATAACTTCAGTTTTATCTGAGTTCAAGCATAAGAAATTTTTTGACATCCAAACTTTAATGTCTTCAAGACAGGCATTAAGTTTGGTTGTCGGAGTACAGTCGCTAGGCTTCATAGAGAGATAAAGCTGTGTATCATCTGCGTATGAGTGAAATGCTATGCCATGTTTCCTAATGATTTCACCCAGAGGTAGCATATATAGAGAGAATAGTAGGGGGCCCAGTACTGAGCCTTGCGGAACGCCATATTTAACTTTAGCATGATAAGATGAGACGTTGTGAGCATATGTAGGCCTATTCTTACATCTCCCTTCTTTAACCCCATTTATGGGGTCAACACAACTGTTAATGAATTACTTTACCACTATAATCAAAGACATGACTATAAAATCAATGTTAACATGGGATTCTCATAGGTTCCGTATCATAAGTCCGACATCCCATTAGTCCGACATCCCATTAGTCCGAAAATTAGCCATTGAGGAGAGATCCCATTAGTCAGACATCCCATTAGTCCGAAAAAAAGAAGCCCATTGTTCCGACATCCCATTAGTCCGAAAATACACATGTAGAGATGCATGAATGGCTTGTAAGGGGGCTAGTAATTAAAAATCAAAATATTGACGCTATTTGTCAGTGTTGAGCTGTTCTCGCTCCTCTGTGTGTGAGTGAATGCGTGTGGGCATATTGTGTGTGTCTCCTCATTTTGAATGCTAATTTGTGATGGGTTTTGTAGTAGGAACGTTTTTAGACTGAAGCAGTTTGATGTTCATTTGCACACACACACAAAAAAAAACACATCCACGGCTGATAGATAATTGTCGCAATTTAGGGAATGCGAACCTTGGTTGCCCGTGCAACTGCCACGCACGCATCCCCTACTCCACTCTCTGCTAATGATTTTATTTAATTAACCATTGAATAAATCCAGACTGCGGTCTATTTCCTAAAAACTCCGTCTGTCATTGTTTTTGTTAGACTGACGTGACACCCTATGTGAATTCCGTTATGTTTCAAAACTCATAATTGGTAATTAAACAAAATCGATCACACAGAGTTTGTCCTGGAAGAAACGGGTCCTATGTTCCCCGCCTTGTATATGACCACGGAAATTGCATGGGATATGCTTGCGAGTGCACATTTCGTAGGTAGCCTATACAACCTGCGGAGTTTCGCACCATCTCTCTGTTGCCTGCATTATGCAGAAAGCAGATTTGGATAGCCTGCTTGAGATTGGACAGTTGAATGAATAGGCTATTATATTTTATTTATTTGTTCTGTAATGTTCTAACCAACCATACTATAGTGGTCCGCAAGTAAGATATAGTGGTAAAGTTTATGTCCAATTACACACAACTCCAAGGCCAATCTGGAGACGTCTTTTGCTCAAAATCTCTAATACTTGACTTTTCCTTTTCGTTTGGTAGCCACTCTATAGACATGACATGATATCCATATACTTTGATTTTGGAGAAATTAGTGCATTCAACTTTTGGGACATGGTTGTTTGTTTTTGTGCTGATAAGCGGCTACTTTCTGCAGCGGCCACCCGACGTTTCCTTATCCTTACAACTTCTCAAAGTTTAGGCTACTTGTTGTTTCCAGTAGATTTTTTTTCGTTAAGATATTAACCTTGTTTGATTTATAATGTGGTGAAACTTGGGAATTAGTGCTGAATAGACCGCTGGTATTTTGTAATTGTGTTATTCACTGCTTAAACCAGCGCACTTCTGCAGCAGCCTTTTTTCCCAGCAGTGAAGACATTAAGGACTGTCAACATGGCCGTAGCTACAATAGAGGACACCTAATTTTTCGAGCCGAAAATAAGTTAAACATTCTTAATTAATCCCTTTGCGTCGTTAGTGCCGCAAAACATATCTCCGGTTTTGCTTCATTGTCTTTCGGAAGCTTTATATGGGCATGATACCTCTTACATTCGAGGTAGCCTATTTGGTAAATCTGATCTAATTAAAACTAAACAATCAGATCTACCCATTGGTATCATTGGTAACGTACTTGCTAGAGATTGAGAGGGTTTAATTTCAGTGTAAATATCGCCAATATTTAGGCAAGGCTTTATAGTGTTAAAGGCTGAACTTGCTAGATCATCACACATTATAATATAGACCTATAATTTGCAGAGAATTGAAACCTGTGAAATGAACACAATTTTTAAAACTGTAATCTGTGGTGGGAGCACATTATTGTAGACTAAATCATTGGAGCATTTAAATCATTCACTGAAGTAAATGATATTTTTTTCCAAACACTATCAGTGGCAGGTTACACTGTTGTCACAAAATCATAAATAGCCTAAAAAATTCTGTGCTAAAAAGATACAGCTGAATATTCAGCATTGCTCAGTTATGTAGCCTATTAGGAAGGAAGGAGGAGCTGTGTCTCATTGACTTTCAATGGGTATAATTTCTGTGTTTCCATCAGAAAAAAAGTCTATCATGATGTGCTCCCACCATTGCATTTTTAAGAATTAAAAATTTCAGTAGATCTCTTATGTTGAAAAATTTTCGGCGCGCTGTGCGCGCATTTAGGACCTCGTAATTTCAAAATGCTGTATACGGCCATGACTGTCAATGCTTTACTTAATCCCTGTGTGTGTGTGCTTTTGCTGTGTGTCAGACTCTTCAGTCAAGTTGACTGCAAACATACAATTGTCATTAGGCTGATTGCCACTGTCTTCTCAAGCAGCTACTGTTACATACAAGACTTAAGTATCTCAATTAAATCATTTAAATCAATTAAACGTGACTATATCACACTGGGCTCCGCACTGCGCCTCTGTTCAAAGAACTTCAGTTCGCGACACCCCCTCTCCTTCCCTCATCACAAAGTGTGGGCACGGAGCAGCAACAACCTGCGCCTTGCCGTGCGGCTGCATGGAAGCAACTGGGAACATAGGGATGACCCCGTACTCAGTGCTGTGGCAAGGAGTGTTTGGATATGTTTACTGAGTTTGAAACTAAAAACAATGTAGACTACTGAGAAAACGTATTTTCACGAGAAAACGTATTTTCCTTCGCGGACTGCTGGGTGGACTCATTCACCAGATTTGGTGAGATGTATTGTTTTTCTGTGTTTTCATATTGCTTGACCTAGCAGAAAGACAGCAATCCCATTTTTCCTTTTTTTCTGTGGATTATATTTTTGGTTTGCTATATCGCAGACAAAGTTTTGTCGGCAGCGGCCCTCTAGCTTTCCTGGATTGGATTATTGACTCTTGTGTGGTCCTGGCAAAATACAGGACATCTTTCGTTTAGTTTGGACTTTTAGGTTTATTTTCAGGACTGAATGAAAGGGGGGATTGCAATGCCTGGGATTGTTTGGGACATTTAATTGTGTGTGAATAGCGCCGCTGTGCGCGACCTGGGTTATTGTTTCATGTGTATCCTCCTTTACTGTTAAACCGAAGAAAGGGACATCGTTTCATAGCCTGTAATTAAGAGACGCACTCAGATTTGTAGCCTACCTTGTACTTTATTCTCAGAATTATCTGTTTATTGCATTCATATTTAGTCATTCAAAAGAACCCCTTGATTGTTACAACAGGCCAGCACATTTCCACCTGTCTTTAGACACATGATGCTACAAAAAAGACGTCTCCTTTGTTCCACGAATTTTGCGTCTTTCATTACAAGTCATCCATCCATCTCTACTGTGTATGGTCGGACTAATGGGACTTCGGACCAATGGGCCTGTTTTTTTCGGACTAATGGTATGTCTGACTAATGGTATCTCTATTCAATGGTTCATTTTCGGACTAATGAGATGTCGGACTAATGGTATGTCGGACCAATGGTCCGTCCCCATTCACATAATTAGCCAAATAGATTAATAAATATTCCTCACTATTCTACTTAGAAGCTCCACCAGGCGCCGCACATCACACCCACTCGCCTGGTCTCTCAAATCAAAAATCAACCATAAGAAAGTTGCCTCACATCCAAAAATTATTAGGACCTTATTAGTTTAAATCTTGGGAAATTTAGGTTAACTCTTTCAGTTTACATGGATGTAAGGTCAAGCAAATCTTTACCTCCAAATGCCAATCCAGGCCTTCCAAATAGGCCTGATGTGACCCCCAAAGGTCAACAACAGTTTTCTATTGATACTCACAATATGATTTTCCGATTAGCCTCGTTTGGTTTCAAGCATCTGCTTACTATAACACTCAAATCAAATTCAGTCAAATCCACATTCTTGGGGCCTAAGGGTGCAATATCCATCCATGACCATTTAGTAGTCCAGGCATTTCTGCCTGTCATTTTTCAAATTTGGGGATGTCATACAGTATTTAGTGCGTGCCTTTATTTGGGTCTTAGGGGCAATAATATTGTTTGTTGTTGATTAATATTGCCCGAATATTGCCACTAATATTAGGTCGGGTATTCACTTTCACTTGCTCGTCCTCATCTGTACTGTCACTATCACTGTGTGCACTCTCTCATGCCAATTGTCTCAACTTTTCAAATCCCTTCTCATGTCTGCTTGCTTTTTCTCGAATGAAAAAGGAAAAATACCCGCACACTGTTACTGCTGCTCCCAGTGAGTTTATTTCACAACGTTTCGGCCCAGGTTGCTTGCTTTTTCTCAACATTACACAAACTCTTTTATTTTCTTTTGCTATTTTCCTCAACCCATCTTTACTACCGTAATTTCCCGACTATAAGCCGCGGTTTATACATTGATTTTGCAAAATTTCTTCCGCTATGAGGTTAAAACAGGGGGGCAGTTAACACTGTACTGCGGCTTATACACAATGCGGCTTATATACGGGAAATTACTGTACTTAATTCACCCTTCTTGTTTTCTTGCCTCACATCTTTCCTCCAATAACACTCAGTATACCCACCCCATGAGTAGGCCTATTGGTTATTTCCTTATCCTCGGAATCACTTAAATGCTTGCTCAAATTAAATGTGGCTCCTCTACTTTTATCCATCCTGGTCACTCTCCCCCCAACCCAGCCCGCCCGACCCGAAAGATTACGCAATGATTTTTAACCCGACCCGACCCGCTTAATTTAAAATAATAAATAAATAAGTGTTTATGTGTTTATATAGGGCCTAGGCATATTAAACAACATAAATGAAATGTCTGCGGTTGCGCGAGGGGATGGTAATGTCATGGGCTGCCAGCAGCGAACTTCCCTCTTGGATCAATAAAGTTAGTTACAATTTGTATCCGTTCCTTCCGCCCCCCAAAATAGTTCCTAGCTTGGAACTGCCCTGGCAATATGTAAAAAATTAGACAAATAGCAAACGGTTTAGATGTATTGGATATTTACTGAACATCTCATACTTTTATAGAGAGTTCATCCCGATTTGCAAAACTGAAAGAAACAAATACTTGGGGGGGGGGGGTTGCAACCCCTTTATGCAAACTGGGGTCAGGCTCCGTTACGGTGAAGTGAATGAGAAATGTGTGGGACACTGTCAATAAACTGGAAGTGAAAGTCTTTTTGGAGTCATTGAGGATTTTTTGGATGTATTTATCATATTCTACAACTGCCTATCATCATTTCAAGCCAAGTAATGTAAGTTGTTATAGTTCGTATTTGTAGCAGAAGTTTAATTCAGTTTAGGCAGCTGCATTTTACTACAAATTGTTAGCGAGCTAACGCTAGCGAGCTAGCTAACGTAATTTTTTAAATTGAGAAGTGGTGTTTCATTGAATAATGACAAGCTTGACAATGTTGCTAAGATTAGTTTAAGTTGACAGACCAAAAATAAACGAAGGCTAGTGCAAAATATTACGTTTAAGCGAAGTCTAAAACGGTTTGCTTCTAGTTAGCATACTGTTGCTATGTTACTTGCTATTCACTTGAACTAGTCCGTTAGCATTGGTGCCGTGCGCAGAGAGAGAGAGCAAATACACAGGTTCAGGCGCTGTCAATTGGCAATCTGGCATTCTAGCCCGAGGGTCCCGCCGGGCTCCGGGCCGGCCCGCGCATCAGTATTGGGTACCCTTTTTAGTCCACTTTAAGAGGACTGAGTTCGGTTCACTTGAAAGGGACCAAGTGTGAAAACACCCTTTGTCTCCGACTAGTTTCGGTCTCATCATAGTCAGGTGTTAGATTGAGTGGGTTATCAAACCCTAGGCAGCTCTTCGACCTTGGATGTTTCTACATTATTATCAGACCCCATAGTTCTGTTAAAATCCTTCTTTAGACTCTCATGCAGCTTTTTTGCTTTTATTTGAATTTCAGTGTGCTTATTCATCCACTCCTAGTCTGTTCGTGTTGAATTGTCATTAGGCCTCCTTTGTTTGTTTTTTACGATCCTCTATATCTGTCCTTTTGCTCAAAGTATCAAGTTTTTCAGCTAATTTCCGACTCATATCAGTCAAATGCTCTAATGCATTTGTTTGTTCTTCGCCTACAAACTATTTTGTGTGGGGAGGAATTAATATCTCCCAATCTATAAGATGATTTTTTTGTGTGTATGTTTTTCGAGCCCTCAAATTGGTTCTACAGTAACATTTTAATCAAAAAAAAAAAAAAAAAAAAATGTCCCTATGCATACATAGGCTATCAGCTGAACACCTGAAACTCAGAGTGGAAAGACCTGGGGGTGTTTGTCATCATCTACAAAGGTGTTGACTGTCTGAACATAAAAGATCTCTCTTTAGAGAGCGATAGAGGGACAGGTATGAAGCTGTTACACATCACATTAGGTAAGAATCAAACAAGTAAACAGTCTTATGATGTCTTCACATACATTAATTATTAAATATGATGACAGGTAAAAAACCCAGTGACATAATGTAAAGAATATAACAATTTTGCATTATCTATCTCTGACAGTAATCATGTGGTTTAGCGGAATCTCTTTTCAGACTGGTAAGTACCTTTGCCACAACTGCTTTTAAATTTATTTCAGTACATTACAGTCTGCGTTGATCATCTACCTGTAATCCTCCTCAGTTAAGAATTTACATTGTGAAAGACATCTGATCTGCTGAAATTCTGTTTCAGATAATATCTTCAAGCCTGCTGACATTTTTGCTTCAAAATCATATGTATATGAAGGCGATGATGTGTTGCTTAAGTGTCCTATTCCTGGTGCTGAATTCACTAAGGACCTCAACATGTATCTGTGCAAGGATGGAGTTGGAGTGGAAATAACACCAGTGGGCAGCTCTATGGAGGCTGTCTTTATCCTTTCTAAAGTTAATCTATCTGACACAGGCAATTACAGCTGTGTTTATTCATCACAAAAGTTAGCAGCTGGCATGGTGAAATCAACGAGTGAGAAAGTCGCCTTCATTCATGTCAACTACAGTCAGTCAGGTGAGTGGTCAGTGTTTATTTATTGTCAAAGTTAGAAGCTAGGCTTGTGAAATCCACAAGTGTACATTCCGTCTTAATCAGTACCACTGTAAGATGCTTATCATAACAAACACTTTTATGGTTTAAAGTGATACCACTTTGAGTGGACTGGTGTTTTTACTAGAATGTTGCCATGGTCTTCCCTCCCTATAGGTCATGGAAAAGAAGACTCTGATCATGTTTCAGTCTATGGTAAGAGTATTCCATTGTCCATGTCAATTTTCCTTAGCATCTTTCCTGAACATACATATCAACACAACATCAACATTCAATTTAATTCAAATCAATTTGTAGCATAGAGATTAAGATTTTTGCCTGAACCTGACGCGACCCAACAGGTCCCGGTGGTTCGGGTCGGGTTCGGTCTTAATTTCTGTCATTTTATTTGGGCTTGGGCCGGGCTCAGGCTTGCCCGGTAAATGACTGCTCAGGTGCGCAAGATAGATCGCGATAGATAGAATTTATTTTAATTTGTCAAGAAAGACTTATATGTTCCAAGTGGACTAAAGCCTACAATCAATAAATTCTGTTAAAAAATATATTAACAACTCATTCTTGAAAGAGCTGTGTGCGTGCAGTGGAATTTGTCAGCCCGTAAACGGGTTCGGGCTTTGAAAAACGCAAGTTCATTCGGGCTCAAACGAGTTTGGGCAGAATCTTGTCAGGCTCGGGCCGGGGCGGGCATAACTTTTAAGGCCTGATTAAAGCTCTATTGTAGCGCACCAAATTCAAAACATTTGCTTCATGGCACTATAAAGACAGTATGAAGAGCGCCCTTGAGTAACATGGGCAAGGAAAAATTCCCTTCTATTAGTAATACATTAGGAAGAAATCTAATTATTTTGAGAAAGTACGTATAACTTTAGATTAAAACAAACAATACTACCTGGCTCATCATGAAATATTCCTGGGTTAATGTTACCGGGCGGTGCTATATTGGCTTGGCTTGACTTGTTTGTGAAATAGGAATACCCTATCTCTGTTCTTTCCTGGTCTATGTGTTATTAATCTGACTCTGACTATACTGTTATGATCCTTGTTTTGTAGAGATTGATTGATTCATTCATTCATTCATTCATTCATGTTAACACATTTTTAACTTCACAGAGCCAAACCAGAGTGTTCTTTTAGGAGGAATTGTGACTGGAATCTTCTTACTGATCTTAGCAGTAGTGGTTGCATATCAGCATCGAGCTCTCCTGAAATACTGTAAGTACAATAACAATTATAGACTGACTTTTTCATAAGCTGATCAGTCTGAAGTCTGAAGAGTTGATACATTAAGTCTTTGATACTGTGGGTACATATCAATATGCTTCCTCGGGCTCGGTCCTCTGTCCTCCGTACTTGTGCCCCGGAAATTGTTCGAGGCTCGACGTCATCGAGGATGTCTCAATTCTCTAATTGCTGCGAGGAGGAGAGAGGAACGAGGACGGAGGAGAGAGGAGAAAGGTCCGATAAGCGAGGAAGCACAGGTGTATCCTTTGCGGGGAAAACGCGGAAGCGCGAACAGCGGGAACGTGCGTTCATTGGCTTGAATCGAGAGTCTAAAAAGTTTAAATGCCCTCCCATTCTGTCACCTCAACATCTTATTAAAAAAACGAGTTTGCTATTTGCGAAAAGGGAGTTCATATGACTGTTTGGAGCAAGGAGAAAGCATATTAGAAATAATAAAAAAAACATCTTCAACTTCAGCAAGAAAGTTGATGGTTTAGTCGAGTTTATTATGATGTGCATTGTCCGTGGTTATAAGACAAAAGTGAACTGATGCAAAACAGATCGTGGTTTAATTATTATGATGAATAAAATTGTTTGGTGGTTGTTATAGCCTATATTTGATGAAGATAGCATTTATTTTGGTCAGCTGTTTCAGAGATGTCATCTGTAATGGACGTCTCATACTAGTGATGCATGAATCAGAAGGACATCTCATTTCTTATATCTGTCTGCCCTCAATTCCTCCATCCTCCGATCGTTGCTTCCTTGCTTCCTTCAAGGGAGGAGGGGCTAGGTCGGAGGAAAGGTTGGAAGTGAGGAAAGGAGGTCGGAGGAATTATGTATTGAGATGTACCCTGTGTCTTGATACAGTGAAGTCCTTCCTGGCATGGTTTATGAAAGCCATCAGAGGAAGTTTGAAATAGTTTGGGAAAAAAATAATAAGTTGAAGAGTTGACATATGCAATAAATCTGTTAGTTTAATGTAATATAATTAGCACTTTTTGGTCAAGTGAGTTATTGTCATTTTAACCATATACATCATAGCCTACACAGTGAGATGAAATGCGGCTTCGATCAAGTGGTGTCAGCTTGAAGGGCAGCGCTCACACCTGGAACGATAGCTATGAACGGAAAAACGTCATATACAACAATATTGGTGGGGATCACTTTCAGAGCCATTTTTAGAACTATAAAAGGCTTTTTAGCGAATCAGAAGGCATGGAATTGTAGGTATTAATTAATTCGCATGACGATAGACCTACATTATTGGTTGTCAGTGTGGACGTAAAAGTTGTTATACAGTAACAGTTATACAGTATCGTTCCAGGTGTGAACGGCATTTATTTAAAAAGACATTCAATACCAGGCTACATATTCAATGCATGCATGAGATAAACATAAAGGTACATAAGGCTACAGGGCATTATAGGACAGAAAACAAACAGGACAGACAACACTAGGAATAGTGTTATATTACAATAGTGGCTAATTTAAGAGGAAGTACTGAATTTTGTGAAGAGGTAGAATGTATAAATTAGAATTTGGCAGCAGAGAAAAAAGATTTGCTGGAGTGCATTCCAATTCAGTTATAGAGGCCTTGCATCATGCCCTGTATTCTGACTGATTCTGTGAAGGACGATGCGGGCAGTTATGGTGTTGTACAGTAGTGAGTCAGATGGATGTGTTGGATCCCCCACAATGCTTGTGGTTTTGCACCGCTGCAGACAGCGATTGTTGTAGATGTCAGAGAGAGAGAGAGAGAGAGAGAGAGAGAGGGCCCCAGTGATCATTTGAGCTGTCCTCACAACCCACTGCAGGGCCTTATGTTCTGCATCAGAGCAGTTTCCATACCACATTATGATAGCACTGCTGGATGCTCTCAGTGGTCCCTCTGTAGAAAGTAGTCAGGAAGATGGGGGAGGGGAGGTAGGCTTTCCACAGGAAGTAGAGATGTAGAGGAAGAAGAGAAGTTGCTAGGCTTTCCTGGTTATGTTTGTGGTACCTGGTGACATGATTACAGGAAAGGAAAGTTTTTGTTTTATTATTATTATTTTTAAATTAGGACATATGTATTAGAATTTAGTAAAGTGGCAGTCGATTAATTATTAAATCCATGTCAAAATGTATGACAAAATAATATTTGTGGAAGATTAACCTTGTTGAAATCTTTTGCAGCGTTTTGTTCAAAGAGTGAACGACAGACACAAGGGTATGAAGCTTTACATGTAAAAACAATTTACAAATAAAACATTTAATACCAATTTTATTAAATATTTAATGGAGTTGAGTTATATTCCACAAAAAAGTGATCTTCTGTTACACACATAAAATAGGCCTAGGCAATTTTACAGAGAAAAGTGATTGCATTTAATCATAGTATTTAAATGGCAGAATACACAAAACAAAGCACACTATGCTTGCATATGTTCTCACGTTTTTTTGTTTTTTTTTTTTTCAATCAAATGTCACATCCATCATCATTAATCACATGGGGCATTTCTACATCTTTTTGTAGTGGGGCTGAGATTGACAGAACAGGTAAGTTTCATATTTCTTGCTGTGCTGATTGTGCTGTGTTGACGTTGAGTTTTGTTGTAAGTGGTTTGTGCTTTTTCTCCAAACCTCCAACAGTGGGTGGAACTGGACAACAAAGTCAAAAGTAAGTCTCTCCCTCTCTCTCTCTGTGTGTGTGTGTGTTTGTGTGTGTGTGTGTGTGTGTGAAAGAGAGACGGGGTGGGATTAATTTGATAACATAGAAAAAATCGCCTTGATAGTTTAAAAATATAAATAAAAACATCTCTACTGTTCAACATCTGCTTATCAAAATGCATGGATAAATACTCTCATTTGTATTTGACAGTGTGGGAGTTTATGAAGAAATAAGGGAATATGCCACAATATCACACCCCAAAGGTACAGTAAGTCATTATGCAGTTCATTAATGTGTCTGGAATTGTCTGGATTTTTTCTTCAATCTGTACCTAACTGCAATCCCTGTCTAGGTCAAAACAGAGCTGCAGTTAACAGGTACATTAACTATGGAGTTACTCAGCCCCATTTCATTGAAATCACAGTTTGACGTAAACTTTACTATAACATATAGTGTAAAAGAGGATATACCCTAATTGTGTCTTTCTTTGCAGTCCTGCCAAAGATGTTGTGTATAGCTTGGTACAAAGACATGGTAAGAAGATCTGTCACATTTACCTTCCAGATTGATGCAACCTACAGTTACTGTAACATTCTCTATCTCACTTCTCACTTGTCATGTCTAACAAGAAAGGTCTTTGTATGTTGATGCATTTGTGGGCAAATAAACTAGAAAAATAGATGTGAGCAGTAAACCACACGAGATGAGTGGAACACATGTGTGCACACTCATTAGACCACAGAGGTAACAACTGGTCAGCCCTGACGCCAAAACAGTCTAGTTCTGATATGGGTGACATCACACTGAACACTATGTGGAGCGCTGTCTCCCCTCTCAACCCTCCATTTTGCTATAGTCATAAATAGAGATGTGTATATGCTAGTCAGACGTGGCTACACAGGCCTTATTGGCTGTGGTCTACCGGAATAGATGAGACTCAGTGGGCGTTTGAGTTGAGCTCAACAGTTATTCTGCTGTGCATCATGTTGCAGCATGTAGACCTAATATGTGAGATGAGGGCTCTTATCAGCTTGCACGGTGTACATTTTAGTAGAATAGTTACACACCTTCTTGTCACAGTCACAGTCAAAAGAAACTCTAGGAACATGACAGTAGCAACTGTCATTGAATGAAAAAGAAATGAG
>JAODXP020007439.1:70000-77812 GCA_027497455.2 Sardinella longiceps | reverse complement strand
ACTTCGTTCAGTTACGTATTGCTTATGAGACTACACTAGGAGCTCACTGGGAGACTTCACTAGGAGCTTACTAGGAGACTTCACTAAGAGACTTCACTAGGAGCTCACGTGGAGCGTCTGACTCCAGGTGCTCACACACACTCCATTACTTTCTCTTTCTTTCTTTCTTTCATTTCTTCTTTTTTTTTCAAACTTGTTTTTTTACCGCATGTTTCCACCTTTTCTTTCTCACAAAGTGTGCTATGTTGTTAGCACTTTGCAAATGTTTATGTTGATATTGAAAAATAAATAATTTTGCTGTTTATATGTGGTTCTGAATTTGTGTTTATAAAGCCAGTGATTCAAGTCTTCCTTGTTGTTAAATACACAGCAGGCCTATAAAAATGCCTCTTTGCTTCCAGTGAGTTACCAGTGTGATTGCCACGATAGGAGATCCTGTGAAAAGTTAAAGCAATTTAGGCTTTTGAAAATAAACAATTCAGCCGGGCTTGATAGTCGGACTTATCACCATAAAATCTATTCTAAAATCTAATTTAATGTCATGTTTGTTCCTAAGCTTATTTTTGTGTAATATAGCAATATAGTAAGTATGCTGCAGCTAAGCAACTCATACTCTACCTACAGTCGTGCGCAACATTGGGTTAAATTATAATGAATGAGTGTACTAAAATGCAGGTTTAATCCAATCCAACATTGGGTTAGAGCTTAATGACTGATTGTGGTAGAATGCAGGTTAAACATTGGGTTAAAGTATACTGAATGAGTGTTCTAAAATTCGTGTTGAATCCAACCCAACATTAGGTTAAAGCATAATGACTGATTGTGGTAAAATGCATGTTTAATGTAACCCAACATTGGGTTAGAGCACAATGCTAGTACAAACTAGTTGTAAAAAGGTCTCTGGAGTCATGGGCAGGTTTTGGAATGTGGATAAAGAAGCAAACTGGGTGTGAGCAGGGGTTACAATGGGAGGGCACGCAGCAGAACGCCGTTCAGGCACATCAGATAAATTAAGAAATATGCATTATTTTATATATTTAATATTCATATATCTTGAATGCTTACAATGGTAAGATCATTATATGAATATAATATAATTTATAATATAATATATAATATAATAATATGATTTATATGAATACGATTTTAAAGTGTACTAGGCCTAATGGAACATCAGAGATATTCTAAATCTTCAGCACATTAAGATGCAGACATGGTGCTACTGGTGTGTGTGTGTGTGTGTGTGTGTGTGTGTGTGTGTTATAGAATGACATGGCAGGCAGGCTGAATTGAAACTAGTCATTTATTGCTTTCAGGTGAGTCTAATTTCTGTTCTGCAGTTGGCAGTATTTGCCAGTAGAGGGCAGTGCTGAGGCTGGATGTCTGGTCAGCTTGAGGGAAGCGTCCTTGTGCTTCTTCCTCTCCAGGGGGTGGAGTTACACTCTCTAGGGGGCGTGGTTATGCTCTCCAGAGGGCGTGGCTGGAGCTCGTTCAGCGTGAGCTGGAGTTGCGTGGGCACTCGTGCATGCGGTACGCACACATGTAGAAGATTCCTGCAGGAAGAGGCACAACATACACTCTTAGCTCACACACACTTTGGTACCAAAGCCGTTATCCTTACATACACACTTTGGCACCACAGAAGCTATCCTTCTTAACTGGGCAGCTGCCTCAGATCAGGGGTCAGATGACCCCAAACCTTCATGTAGCCCCCTGGTCCCAGTGCTACAGACTAGACTACCTGAGAAGTACTGGACTTAAGTACCTCCGTTGGAGTTTATGTGTTAATCTTCATATAGCCCACTGAGTCCAGTGTAACAGACTTGACTTCTCCCCAAGGTGTTTATTTGAGAAGAATACTAAGGTGTTTACCTGAGAAGAATGTGAGGACCACTGACACCCAGCCCATTATATACGACCACGAGAAGCGCCAGTTCCCGTATCGTTTGCCGTAATAGTTGACCGTCACTCCTGTGTACACCGCCATAGCCAATAGTACAAAGAAACCTGTACAGGGAAAAAGAGAAACAAGTAAGTGTGTGTGTGTGTGTGTGTGTGTGTGGAGAGAGAGAGCACATAGGCTAAAGAGGAAGTGGGCTGTTTATTTTTTATCAGGAGAGCAACTTTGAAATGTGCAAAATGATTTGTTAGTCCAGAGTAGCCTATGGAAGGAATCTGTTACCCAGCATGCAATAGTAACCACTGCTGAATCTGCTCTTCTCAAAGGTGGACTACATTTACTTTAGCTGCCAATTTACGACTTATATTACTGGTCCCTATTCAGGCGTCAGCACCAATTTACTACTTATATTACTGGTCCCTATTCAGGCGTCAGCACAAAGTTTTTGAATTTAAACATCTCCAACGAGCTTTTAGATTTTCACTGAGAACGGGCGAATGTTAACAATCAAGCGGTTGCTGCCGGTAAATTGGCTAGTCTCAAACCAGTAGCCCCACTTTCTTCAGAGGACATGTTAACATGCAGGGTTAAAAAGGGGGATTTGTATTTCATGAATACAACAAATTTGATAAATCAGGCCAATAATCTAAGTCACTTTAGCTAAAAGAGGAATTATTCTATTTTGGGAAGGCTCCAGGGACCGGGTTAAATAGCTCAACAGGCCGCATTAGTTTTTGCCCAGGCCTGGTGTTATCTGTGTATTGAATGTGTTATCAGTGTATTGAATGTGTTATCTAGTGTATATGAATGTGTTATCTGTGATCAGGCCTCTGTCGGCCATGTTGACTCTGGTCCAGTTGTGGCCCAGCTGTGGTCTAGGCGTATGTTCTGTGTTCTGTGTTCCGTCTCTTACATGATATGAAGAAGAGGATTCCGGAAGCGAAGGTCTTATCGAAGCCGTCAAAGGAGGAGTAGTGTATGAACGCCATGACCCCGATCACGATTCCAAAGAAACACGCCAGAATGGAGAGGATCATGAAGGCCCTGGTAGCATCCCAGTAAGCTAAACACACACACACACACACACACACACACACACACACACACACACACACACACACACAGGAGATAGTACAGAGACGGTGGCTCACTTAGAAATCTTATTTATCAGTATGCAATTCAGTAAACTCCTATCAGTATCAGTAAACCTCTATCAGTAATCCCCTATTAGTAAGTATCAGTAACTATCAGTAATCCCCTATCATTAAGTATCTATCACTAAAACAGGTGCTATCAGTAAACCCCTATCATCTGTTAGTCCCTTGTGCTTGGTGGCTGCTTTAATTGGTCACATTCTTTTCCTCTTACATGCTATACAGATGCTGACAAATGCATACTTTTATCTGTGTGTGTGTGTGTGTGTGTGTGTGTGTGTGTGTGTGTGTGTGTGTGTGAGGCTGGCTTACCTATGCTGTCTGTGGGTGTCATACACTTCCCTGGCACACATATCTCCATAGGCCCTGTGTGTGTGTGTGTGTGTGTGTGTGTGTGTGTGTGTGTGTGTGTGTGTGTGTGTGTGTGTGCTTACCTATGCTGTCTGTGTGTGTCATACACTTCCCCGGCACACAATATCTCCATAGCCCCTGGTGCATGTTATTGTTGGAGTGTCGGTACTGCATCCAATAATCCGTTGCCGTAGAGACCACCAGGAGTATGTTGGACACCCCGGCGCAGAAAAGCCCTCCGCCCATGAAACTGTACATCCTGAAACTACACAAGCAGCCCGTCAGCGACACTCACAACACCACAAGACTACAAGGCCCACCATGCACCTGGCTTTTAGCATCCAAATCACACATTTATACACATGACATACACATGACAGCTAGAGCCAAAACAATCCCTTCTGAATGCAATATCACACAAGCCCATCCCCAATACCACACACTCCCGTTTCTAATGCCACACTCCCATTCACACACACTCCCGTTTCTAATGCCACACTCCCATTCACACACACTCCCGTTTCTAATGCCACACACTCCCATTTCCATTGCTACACACTCCCAAGGCCACACACTCCCATCCCCAAAACCACACACTCCCAGTGTCACACACTCCCATCCCCAAAACCACACACTCCCATTTCCATTGCCACACACTCCCAAGGCCACACACTCCCAATATCACACACTCCCAATGCCACATTGCATCCGTGAGTGTTAAACAGAAGTAAATGTAGGATTCCAGCTGATGACACACCAGCTCCAGCCTCCAGCCATGGTGCCGAAGTCCAGGAGAAGAGATGGAGTAGAGATGGAGAAGAGATGGAGAAGAGGTGGAGAGGCAGAGAGAGCCTGGGCCACTGCCGCTGATGATTCCTATCTGCCAAATTTCTCAGTAATCCTTCGCGTCACACTCACTCTCTTGTGCGCACACACACACTCACACACACACACACTGATGCAGGGCCGCAGGCAGGCTAGAGGCAGAGCGGAGGCGGAATCGGAATCGGACGGCCAAGAGCTCTACTGTACAAGAAGAATGATGATGACGTACCTCCAACTTTATCTCCCTGAGGTGCCCAAATTAACCGCAGATTTCTCCAACCAAACGCCGCTCTGCTCAATAGTGCCAAGCCAGGCAGATTTGGCCGTGCTGTCGCTGGGAGGGGGTTGGAGGGGGGGTGAGGGGGCGGGGGGTCACCCTGGGGCGCAGACAAAAGCCCCCCGGTCAGCCGCAGCCAATCAGAGCGCACAGGGCCACGCTCCAGGGAATCTGCTGAAAACACAAAACCATTTAGCAGCAATAGAGAGTAGTGATGACCTGGTGCTTTTGATTCAGCCTCTGGGAGCAGAAGCCACCTATGGCTATGGGCTAGCAGAGACAGCAGCTAAATATGTCTACTCACTACACTAGCACAGCAGCTAAATCATATCTGTTCAAAAGCACAGCAGCTAAATCATATCTGTTCAAAAGCACAGCAGCTAAATCATATCTGTTCACTACTAGCACAGCAGCTAAATCACATCTGTTCAAAAGCACAGCAGCTAAATCATATCTGTTCACTACTAGCACAGCAGCTAAATCATGTCTGTTCACTACTAGCACAGCAGCTAAATCATATCTGTTCAAAAGCACAGCAGCTAAATCATATCTGTTCAAAAGCACAGCAGCTAAATCATGTCTGTTCACTACTAGCACAGCAGCTAAATCATATCTGTTCACTACTAGCACAGCAGCTAAATCATATCTGTTCACTACTAGCACAGCAGCTAAATCATATCTGTTCACTACTAGCACAGCAGCTAAATCATATCTGTTCAACTAGCACAGCAGCTAAATCATATCTGTTCACTACTAGCACAGCAGCTAAATCATATCTGTTCACTACTAGCACAGCAGCTAAATCATATCTGTTCAAAAGCACAGCAGCTAAATCATGTCTGTTCACTACTAGCACAGCAGCTAAATCATATCTGTTCAAAAGCACAGCAGCTAAATCATGTCTGTTCAAAAGCACAGCAGCTAAATCATGTCTGTTCACTACTAGCACAGCAGCTAAATCACATCTGTTCAAAAGCACAGCAGCTAAATCATGTCTGTTCAAAAGCACAGCAGCTAAATCATGTCTGTTCACTACTAGCACAGCAGCTAAATCATATCTGTTCACTACTAGCACAGCAGCTAAATCATGTCTGTTCAAAAGCACAGCAGCTAATCATGTCTGTTCACTACTAGCACAGCAGCTAAATCATATCTGTTCACTACTAGCACAGCAGCTAAATCATATCTGTTCAAAAGCACAGCAGCTAAATCATGTCTGTTCACTACTAGCACAGCAGCTAAATCATATCTGTTCAAAAGCACAGCAGCTAAATCATATCTGTTCAAAAGCACAGCAGCTAAATCATGTCTGTTCACTACTAGCAGAGCAGCTAAATCATATCTGTTCAAACACAGCAGCTAAATCATGTCTGTTCAAAAGCACAGCAGCTAAATCATGTCTGTTCACTACTAGCACAGCAGCTAAATCATATCTGTTCACTACTAGCACAGCAGCTAAATATGTCTACTTACTACACTAGCACAGCAGCTAAATCATATCTGTTCACTACTAGCACAGCAGCTAAATCATATCTGTTCACTACTAGCACAGCAGCTAAATCATATCTGTTCACTACTAGCACAGCAGCTAAATCATATCTGTTCACTACTAGCACAGCAGCTAAATCATATCTGTTCACTACTAGCACAGCAGCTAAATCATATCTGTTCACTATTAGCACAGCAGCTAAATCATATCTGTTCACTACTAGCACAGCAGCTAAATCATGTCTGCTCACTACTAGCACAGCAGCTAAATCATATCTGTTCAAAAGCACAGCAGCTAAATCATATCTGTTCACTACTAGCACAGCAGCTAAATCACATCTGTGTAACGGATGCTAACTATCTCAGCTAGCTGGCAGCAGTACGTGTAAATCCTCACAACTCAATTCCTTAATGTGACATTTCTAACTGCGTGAGTTGGAGGCCTGGGCTTTTAGCTCCGTGGTTAGGAGCTGCTCGACTCCCATGCTGTGGGGTTGTTGTAGCTGACGGTGTGTGTGTGTGTGTGTGTGTGTGTGTGTGTGTGTGTGTGTGTGAGTTGGAGGCCTGGGCTTTTAGCTCCGTGGTTAGAGCGTTCGACTCCCACGCTGTGGGGTTGTTGTAGCTGACGGTGTGTGTGTGTGTGTGTGTGTGTGTGTGTGTGTGTGTGTGTGTGTGTGTGTGTGTGTGTGTGTGTGTGTGAGTTGGAGGCCTGGGCTTTTAGCTCCGTGGTTAGAGCGTTCGACTCCTATGCAGTGGGGTTGTTGTAGCTGCCAGGGTGGGGAGTTCGAGACCCGTGACCCAAATCATGTCTGTTCACGACACAGCAGCTAAATCATGTCTGCACAACTCAGGCGGGAGTTTAAAATACTTTTCAAATAGTTCAGAGTCAAAATGTCTTTCAAATTTGAATTTTAAAGAAGCAATTGCATCCAGTCTGGTTCTTGTAGATTCAGGCGATTTGTCACTTTTGCACTTTTACAGAATTAGAATACTTCTGGTTAATCATTTCACGATCTTATCAAGGAGTGGTGGGCTGGTGCTGTTGAAGTTTGAATTCAGCATCCACTAGATTGGCATGTAATCAGCTACGGCCCATTAGTACCAGAATGAGACAGAATTAACACCTCCAACTAAACTAGAAGTGAGATGAAGGTGCTGTTTGGCAGCAATGATGAACAGAGTCAATCTTTTAACGCTTAAAAAAAAAAAAAAAAAAATCATCATACAATTCCAGCAAAAAATCTGTCGCACAATTCCAGAAAAAGTCTAATCAATTGTCTTTGGGAACTTCAGAGCCTGGATGGATCTTGCAGCAAATAGGGGTGTGTGTGTGTGTGTGTGTGTGTGTGTGTGTGTGTGTGGTGTACGGCCCTGTTACACTGGAACTGTGTGAAGCTGCCCCCCTCCCCAAACCCAAAATGCTGAAATAACACTGCAGTTTGTTTGTGCTGTTTTCGTTTGTGCGTTAAACTTAAAAAAATACATTTCTGACAAGTGTTGTCACGCATAAATCCTCCAAACTAGTCTCTAGACCTGCGTGAAGCTGCCAAATCCCCTCCTCAAACCCAAAATGACTGAAATGGTCTCAAAACTAGTTTAATAGCACAAACAAAACTTTACAGCACAAGCCAGCACAAACGAACTGCAGTGTTATTTCAGCATTTTGGGTTGGGGGGGCAGCTTCACGCAGGTTTACACTAGACAGTGTGTGTGTGGTGTGTCAAGCCCTGGCTGTGTGTGTGTGTGTGTGTGTGTGTGTGTGTGTGTGTGTGTGTGTGTGTGTGTGTGTGTGTGTGTGTGGTGTTTTGAATTCACTG
>JAODXP020007439.1:62500-65000 GCA_027497455.2 Sardinella longiceps | reverse complement strand
TCCTCACTTCTGTAGCAAGATGGCTAAGAGAGCAACATGATTGGGGAACATACTGTATGCTTTGGAGGGTGAGAGAAGCTTGAAAGTAATCTGTGGAGAGTTTAGTTTGTGGAGTTAGTTTGTGTGTATGTGTGTGCGTGTGTATATGTGTGTGTGTGTGTGTGTGTGTGTTGTGTTTGTGTGTGTGTGTGTGCTCTGTCTGTGATGCACTCAGCTCAAATGATCTCCTCTTACTCACCAACCTGCCTGCCTTCCTGGGGGAAGTGAACACACACACACACACACAGACACACACACACCAATGCCTGCTGGTCTGCGAGTTTGAAAGCTTGAGCATGAAGAGAAATATGAAAGTTACAATTATCTGGGACGCACATACACACACACACACACACACACACACACACACACACAGATATGCATACTCTCCAATCACATGCAAACACAGACGCATACACTACACACACATGCACACTCTCTCCACACACACACACACACACACAGACATGCACACAATCCAAACACAGACGCATACACACACTACTTACCCACAAACACATGCACACACTCCACACACAGACACACATGTTAAACACACACACACACACACACAAACACACACACACACACACACACACACAGATGCACACTCTCCACACACACACAGTCACACACTACGAACATACTAGACAGACACACACACACACTTCCAGCCCAGTAAAATAAGGAGCAGCTCCAGTGTATTAATCAGCATATAATAATTGCACACACACACACTCACACACACACAAGCATACTGTAGGCTGCGTCTCTGTGTCGCTACAGCTCTAATTGCACACACACACACACACAAGCACACTGTAGGCTGCGTCTCTGTGTCGTTCCAGCTCTAATTGCACCCACACAACACACACACACACACACACACACAAGCATCACTGTAGGCTGCGTCTCTGTGTCGTTCCAGCTCTAATTGCACACACACACACACACACACACACACACACACACAAGCATACTGTAGGCTGCGTCTCTGTGTCGTTCCAGCTCTAATTGCACACACACACACACACACACACACAAGCATACTGTAGGCTGCGTCTCTGTGTCGTTCCAGCTCTAATTGCACACACACACACACACACACACACACAAGCATACTGTAGGCTGCGTCTCTGTGTCGCTACAGCTCTAATTGCACACACACACACACACACACACAAGCATACTGTAGGCTGCGTCTCTGTGTCGTTCCAGCTCTAATTGCACACACACACACACACACACACACAAGCATACTGTAGGCTGTATCTCTGTGTCGTTCCAGCTCTAATTGGCCAAAGCAAAGGATGATGGGTAACGGCCACAGATATTTAACCATGGAGGACAGCAGCTTCTGGCTCTGCCTGTGTGTGTGTGTGTGTGTGTGTGTCACTGCTCATTAGATGATGCATGTGTGTGTGCATCTGATGTGTGCATGTGTTTGATACGTGTGTGTGTGTGTGTGTGTGTGTGTGTCACCCCTCATTAGATGATGAATGTGTGTGCGTCTGGTGTGTGTATGTGTTCAGTGTTGGGGAAGCTCACTTTTTAATAGTTTAATAGTTCAGCTCATAGTTCACAAATTTGAATCTAAATTCACCGCTCTAAAAAATGAACTAGTTCGGTTATTTTTTTTTTTTTTTAATGTTGCGAGGCATACAGTACATTTTCTAAATTATTTCCACAGGCCATAGAGACATCTCAACCAACAGCCCCCCCCCCCCCCCCCAAAGAAAATGCATCATTCCAATCTCTACTGTATTCCATTCAATACTGTAGGCCTAGAATATTTTTACAGTCAGTAACCAGTCCATGCCTCTATTGGCTTTATCATTACATTGGCCATGATGGAAAATATTTAAAATGCAGAGCAATGCAGATGCAACATAAAAAAATCCTCCACTGTTACATTCTCACCAGCTGTGGTATGGGAGGAAAAACACGCCTACATATTTCTACCAAGCAAACACAACATTAAAATAGTTTGTAATTTGATGAGAGAGGTGTAGGCCGTCTATTCAGGCATGCATCTATCTGCATAAATATTAGGCCTACTTGGGAACTCTCCAGGGCTAGCTGGACTGCGATCAAAAAATGGCCCGGGCGTTTCTGACCATGGTGGTCCACCTGGTTTTCATTCAATCAAAGCTTTGTGGGACCCTAAAATAACACCTGTGAATTAGACACATTGCATGAACATGAGGGATTTACATGCAATTCGACTAAACCTGACTAGATCTAGATCCCAGCAAGAAAATTGATTAAATCATGACAGCTCGGCCCAAAAATGACTGTCGGCCCACCGGGCATTGCCCTGTAGCCTATGCCCTATGGCCAGTCCATGCCAAGAACTTTCTCTCCGTTTCAACTCTGTCTGTCTCACGCCTTTCGCGCTAATTATTCCACTCCAAATGAATTTTACGTGACAGCGAAAAACTATTACTCTCGACTTGCAGGA
>JAODXP020007439.1:50000-52500 GCA_027497455.2 Sardinella longiceps | reverse complement strand
TGTGTGTGTGTGAGCAGTGAGCGAGGAGCGAACATATGTATAGGCTCGTTGGTTTGGCAGTCAGAGGGCATATTCAACTGTGCTGACCATCTCTGGTGTGTGTGTGTGTGTGTGTGTGTGTTATATGTATAATGTATTTGTGTGTGTGTGTGTGTGTGTGTACCTGTTGTGTGGTGCTGCCGTCGGCTGTGTCCCTCCCTGCATGGCTTCTTCTTGCCTTAACAGTTTGAATGCCAGGTGTTTTTAACAAGCTTTGGCCCAGAGTGCCAGCAATCCAGGCCACTGTTGCTATTTTTATAGAGCCACAGCGTATTCTGTGTTATAGCTATGGACACATACTATGGGTCATTTGAAAGGTAAGACTCTGAGCTCTCAGTGGGTGAAAACCGTTTATTTCTACATGCCTCCGTTCCTGAGAAATCCCAAGCTAAACAGTGGGTAGTTTTCTTTAAATCCTTGTTTTTTTCTAGAAAAGGAGATATCGCTTCTTTTATGATTATGATGGCGTGTTCTCTGTCAAGTTTCGAGGAGTGACACAAGCCGAATCATGCCTGTGGTGAGACTGCCACCTAGTGACGAACCCGCGAAAGGACAACATGACATGACGTGCATTATTTGACACGAATGCTGCAATAGTAATCAAATGCTGCCTTGTGATGTGAAAATGTCCAGACAAAATGTGCAGATCGTGAGTTTTTATGAGTTTCCGATCGTAATTTATTTCAGTTCTATTTATCACAGAGTTCCAAAAATCATATATAACCTGTGTGAGGGTTTCTATTTTCGTAGAATTAAAAAAAAGGCAAAAACGTAACATTACGTTTTTGGCACTCAACGCATGACAAGTAATAACGGCATATTACGTTTCTGGCATTCAAAGTGTTAATGTATGTGTGTGTGTGTGTGTGTGTGTGTGTGTTACCTGTTGTGTGGTGTGTGTGTGTTACCTGTTGTGTGGTGCTGCCGTCGGCTGTGCCCCTCTCTGCAGGGCTTCTTCTTGCCCCGAGGCTTTGGTGACTGAGGTGTGACATCAGAGACCAGCGCTGGGAACTGACCTATCAGAGCACAGCACAGGGTCAGCATTCCACAGTCAATGACCAATCGGCTCCTGTTTAGTCATCAGGCCACACCCACCTGTGCCAGGACTCCCTGGAGAAACTCCCTCAATCTGCATGATGTCACGCCATTGACTGGAGAGGTGTGGTGGGATGATGTCATCTGACTCGTGATTGGACAGCAGAGTGGCACATGATTGGTGGGAGGGAGAGGCGGGACTCCTGTCAGCCAATCAGAATGGTTTGGTTAGTCAGCAGTGATGATGTCACTCAGGACAAGCTATAGGTGTCGACATTAAAGAATAACACTCCTCTGGTCTCACATAATGATGCCAGAGACATCAGGAAATAAATAAATTAATTAATTAATAAATAAATATCAACAGTATGATTCTATATCAGTAAACACCAGTATGATTCAATATCAGTAAATACATCATCCCCATCCTAAGCCCTGTTCAGTGTAGGGATGTTAACCGATAACCCTTTGACCAATGGTTGATCGTATTAACGTTAACCAATCAAAATTGTTGGAAGTCGATTAAAAAAAAAAAAAAAACTACGGTACCTCATGAGGAGGTCCAGGTGGTGCAGGTGGGCGGGGTGAGGGTAGGGGAGGCGGGGTTCCTCGCTGGGGGAGGGGCTTAGCGTGACAGTGGACTGCAGGCTGTAGGAGGTGGAGTAAGAGGGGGTGTGGCTTGAGCCGACGTGGGCGTGGCTAGAGCTGCAGCCCCGCAAAGGGAGAGTGGGCGTGTCCCGGTTCAGAGAGTCCATCAGATAGGTCCGTTCCGGAAGGGGAGGGGCCCAGTCTTCATCATCATCAGAACTACAGGGAGAGGGAAGGGACAAAAGGCAATCAGTCTCAGAACTACAGGGAGAGAGAAGGGACAAAAAGCAATCAGTCTCATCCTCAGAACTACAGGGAGAGAGAAGGGACAAAAGGCAATCAGTCTCAGAACTACAGGGAGAGAGAAGGGACAAAAGGCAATCAGTCTCAGAACTACAGGGAGAGAGAAGGGACAAAAAGCAATCAGTCTCATCCTCAGAACTACAGGGAGAGAGAAGGGACAAAAGGCAATCAGTCTCAGAACTACAGGGAGAGAGAAGGGACAAAAGGCAATCAGTCTCAGAACTACAGGGAGAGAGAAGGGACAAAAGGCAATCAGTCTCAGAACTACAGGGAGAGAGAAGGGACAAAAGGCAATCAGTCAGTCTCATTTTCAGAGCTAGAGGGAGAGAGAAGGGACAAAAGGCAATCAGTGTCATCGTCGGAGCTAAGGAAAGCAAGAAGGAGTGAGTGGGATATGGTAGCCAGAGAGCTCAGTGTTGCATTTCATATTTGTTTACACATTTGTTTACTTGTTTATTTAGGGTGTTTACTGTTTATCCCCATGTGTCCTGTGGCCACTGATGCCTAATACTCTCTCTCTCTCACACACACACAC
>JAODXP020007439.1:42500-45000 GCA_027497455.2 Sardinella longiceps | reverse complement strand
GTGTGTGTGTGTGTGGAATTAGCAGAACTAAATAACCGAACGGTGACCTTAGTGAGGAGCTGGATCCAGTTAAACTCCCATTCAACAAGAGACGTCCTGTTCTTAAGATCTGGAGAAGGAGGGTTGGGAATCCCTCACATAGAGTGGGTGTATGTAGCAACAAGACTATGCAATCTACTGAGAATGCTCAACAATGATGACCCTGCCGTGCGCGAACTTGCGCGAGGATCACTACTGCTCCACCTAAAAAAACGCAAAGTCCCCCTCGCAACGATGGAGGAAAACAGTTTTCTAGGGTTTGCAAGAAAACCTAATGGGAAGCTCAACATAAATACACCGGGTTTTGGCGTTCGTTCAGACTGGCTAGACCTGAACGATATATGCAACCGCCTAAATGTACAGCTGCGCTGGAAACATATATCAGGACAGCCAGTCAGGATTGAAGACAGCATAGCCACAGACCCAGGTATTACTGTGGAGGCATCCATCACACTGGATGGGAATATACACCACCTCAACTCACTCAACTGTAGAAGGACAATACTCAACTCTTTCCAGTTACGCACAGCCCAGCACTGGACAGGGCTGCGCCTGCAAGGCAAACTCGCCTGTCTGCCGCACGCTGATCACAGCGTATCTCACTCAGTTATGCGAAACACTGCTCTGAACGAAGATATACACATTTTCACAATTAAAGCCCGTCTACAAGTACTGCCAACAAAAGCCAATCTGTCCGTGTGGTACCCATCGAAACACGAACCATTCTGTTTGTTGCACCGCGACCAGCAGAGAGAGACTATGGCGCACATATTAAATGGCTGCCCAGCTTACAAGGGACTATACATCGCACGGCACGACCGTATAGTAGCGCTAACCGCGAAAGAGCTGCGCAATGCTACTAACTTCACATCCATTCATGACACTGGAAGTGTTAAAACGGACTGGTTCTCACTCACAAATGATCAGTGCATAACACTGGAGAATGTTATCAGTCACTCACCAAATATGCCTGATCTTACATTAATCAATGAAATAGACAAGTCAGTCATTATTTTAGAAATTGGATGTTCATTTGATGCCTACATGGACACTTGTTATGCATCAAAACTGCTGAAATATCAACCCCTGTGCAATGCTATTAATAACTGTGGCTACTCTTGTAAAGTTATTGCATTAATATATGGTAGTTTGGGAAATGTGCATAAAATGTGTGTGCGGGGCCTTCAGATCTGTGGACTCTCTAAGAAAAGGGCCAAACAATTCACAAAGTACTGCTCAGTGTCTAGCATAATTGGAAGCCTCTTCATTTGGAGGCGTAGGTGTCATCTCTTTCCCTAGAACACATTATGGGTAGATACTGGTAATGTTGTGTAAAACTCCTTAAAGCCATATTTGGATTGTGCCATGATAAATGTCTATCTGTCAATCCAAATAAAGAATTTAGTGTGTGTGTGTGTGTGTGTGTGTGTGTTGTGGCTGGGAGAGAGAAAAGAGAAAATCACACACATACCTGCCATTGATGAGTCCATCACTATTAGCATAGCCCACTGCAATGACACACACACACACACACACACACACACACACACACAACACACACACACAGAAAGAGAGTGAAATGGAGGGAGGGAGGAGAGAGAGAGAGAGAGAGAGAGAGAGAGAGAGAGAGAGAGAGAGAGAGAGAGAGAGAGAGAGAGAGAGAGAGAGAGAGAGATCATTTACAGTGAGAGCCAGAGGTTCACTCTTCAGCAAGGACAAAAAACAGACGTTTCAGACTTCCTCTGTAAGTGTTGCAGTGACACATGCTAGGCTAATTAAAGACCACTAATTTGCCTTAATTGTAGTCCCGCGTAAGCAGCAATATCACTATAGGTAAACAGCATGTCTCAATAAATATTTAGAAAGGTAAGAACAGATAACATTGGAAATACAAGAAAACACCATTGATCAAGAACATAGAAAAAGTCATAGAAAAGGTTCCAGATCAAAATCTTTGTTCATTCCACCTGGAGACATGGTGCGCAGGTGATACATCCACAACGCCTCCCACTGGAGAAGCGGGCGTGTAGGCGAATGAGGTGGTGTAGTGTATGTGTGTGTGTGTGTGTGTGTGTACCTGCAGGCGTATAGGCGAATGAGGTGGTGTAGTGTGTGTGTGTGTGTGTGTGTGTGTGTGTGTGTGTGTGTGTGTGTGTGTGTGTGTGTACCTGCAGGCGTGTAGGCAAATGAGGTGGTGTAGTGTATGTGTGTGTGTGTGTGTGTGTACCTGCGGGCGTGTAGGCGAATGAGGTGGTGTAGTGTGTGTGTGTGTGTGTGTGTGTGTGTGTGTGTGTGTGTACCTGCGGGCGTGTAGGCGAATGAGGTGGTGTAGTGTCCTAGTTGTTTGCGGCGGCGATGGCGACAGTAGACCCAGTGTGTGTGTATGTGTGTGTGTACCTGCAGGCGTATAGGCGAATGACGTAGTGTAGTGTCCTAGTTGTTTGCGGCGGCGATGGCGACA
>JAODXP020007439.1:27500-35000 GCA_027497455.2 Sardinella longiceps | reverse complement strand
ACCTTCAGGTCAGTGATGATCAGTGTTCTGTTCTCCATGAGGTTGAGGCGGGTGTGTGTGTGTACCTTCAGGTCAGTGATGATCAGTGTTCCGTTCTCCATGAGGTTGAGGCGGGTGTGTGTGTGTGTGTGTGTGTGTGTGTGTACCTTCAGGTCAGTGATGATCAGTGTTCCGTTCTCCATGAGGTTGAGGCGGGTGTGTGTGTGTGTACCTTCAGGTCAGTGATGATCAGTGTTCCGTTCTCCATGAGGTTGAGGCGGGTGTGTGTGTGTGTGTGTGTGTGTGTGTGTGTGTGTGTGTGTGTGTACCTTCAGGTCAGTGATGATCAGTGTTCCGTTCTCCATGAGGTTGAGGCGGGTGTGTGTGTGTGTACCTTCAGGTCAGTGATGATCAGTGTTCCGTTCTCCATGAGGTTGAGGCGGGTGTGTGTGTGTGTGTGTGTGTGTGTGTGTGTGTGTGTACCTTCAGGTCAGTGATGATCAGTGTTCCGTTCTCCATGAGGTTGAGGCGGGGGTCGTGTTCCTCCATCTGCAGCGGTTGCCCCGCCCTCTCCCAGTGCAGGCTGGGTAAGGGCTGTCCAATCACGTGGCACTGGAGGCGGGCCGTCGCCCCCACAGGAAGCGTCTCATTGGCTGGGCCTTGGCGGATGATGGGAGGGAAGTGTTCCGATGGGTCTGGGGGGGGGGGCAAGGGGAGGGTCAGTGAAGAATCCAGGTGGAATACCTCTGGCCCACCTCACACACACACACACACACACACACACACACACACACACACACCTTTGTTGTAGACTGAATGTGTGGCTTTTTTAAATGCTCCCCTTCCAACACTGTTTTAGTTTTTTTTTTTTTTTAATTTATTTAAAGAAGTATCACACAGCGTTGGCAAACTTCCCCCCGATGATGACGTGTACAAAAACCCGGATGATAACACGCCCCGATGATGACGTGTACAAAAACCTGGATGATAACACGCCCCGATGATGACGTGTACAAAAACCCGGATGATAACACGCCCCGATGATGACGTGTACAAAAACCTGGATGATAACACGCCCCCGATGATGACGTGTACAAAACTGGTAGCAGCAAAGATCTTGCAACAGTGAGCGCTTGAATCCTCTCTGGTAGCAGCCAGACTTCTGGTGAAAAACAGTCTAAGCTCTTTGGATGGTAACTATGACAACCACAGTAAACGACAGCTGAACTTGTCAGCTCCAATGGGATTAGCTGTTACTAGTGATACCCAGCACTAAATCAAAAGTATTTGGTGGGGGAAATATTCTCTGCCTCCACATCTATACATAGAGACGTGCATTTGTGTTATGTATGTATATAGTGATCATACAGATATATACATAGAGACGTGCATTTGTGTTATGTATGTATATAGTGATCATACAGATATATACATAGAGACGTGCATTTGTGTTATGTATGTATATAGTGATCATACAGATATATACAGTAAGATGTTTCATCTTGTGGACAGTCATGTATTAAAGGAAAAAATCCGGAGTGATCAACACGTAGTCCTACTGTTTTATAGTGCCAAGCGCTATTGTTAGCCACCTCAATCACTAAATTTCATGCAACGCAGACTGATAGCGAAACGGCAGTAACAGAATGGGGCATCTCAAAACGAAAGCAAATCGATTAGGTTTCATTTTTGACATGCCTCATTCAGTTAGTGTTAGCTGACGTTCCGCAAACTCGGTCTGCAATGCATGAAATTCAATTCATTGAGGCGGCTTTCAGTAGCGCTTAGCAGTATAAAACAGCGGGGCTACGTGTTGATTCACTCCGGATTATATCCTTTAAATAAGCCACACAGGGACAATCCATACATAGAGACATGTATTTGTGTTATGTATGTATATAGTGTCATCATATAGATATGTAAAATTAGATGTTTTATCTTGTGGACATTCATGTCTTAAATAAGCCACAAAGGGACAATTCAGTCTCTGACAGTCTAGCAGCATTATTCCACCGGTGGGGCTGAATTCCATTATATACTGTATGTGTGCCCCTGTGTGTGTGGGGTGTGTGTGTGTGTGTGCATGCAGGGTGCGATTTATGAAAAAATCAGAGGGGGGGATGATTCTGAAACGACATTGCGTTGGTGACGTCATTACTAGACACTAAAATTCTGCTATTAGTATCTGGGTTACAGCGCAGTGTCTGATGCCTCCTGAAGTTGGGTAGGCCCTACTGCAGTTCCTGTGACTGCTGCGTGTAGAGCGCAACATTTTTCACAAAACTTAGAAACTCTCTTGTTCAGAATTAACTCTCCTGCTGCTTACTGTGTGTTAAATAGTTTTAAGTGCTGCAGATTACATTGTTCAATGTTGCCGACAATAGCCAAATTACTTTGATATCTCAGAGATGTGTTGACCGAAGGCATTCGTTGGATCCGACATGCCCGGTATAGGGGGCTGGAGACGGTAACCTAAACAATTAGTTTTTTGCAAATGTGAGGAAAGCCAGGGCATTGAGCATAAAAAAAATAGCCAATGCAAATAGGGCCAGCTAGGCATTCCTTGGGTATTGTTGAAGCATTTTGCCTAGATTATGCCATTTCTTGGTCATTTTCCACTACTGGCTGAATGACCTAAAAAAAAGCTCATGCCCCGCGATTCAGAAGGATATTTTGCCTGATACGTTGACAGTACACGCATTTCATATCAAACTTAAATTATGCTTATGACAAACAGTTCGCTCTCCTTTGCACAAAGTTGTTCAAGCAATGTGATAACATCACAAAGTTTCCTTTCGTTTTCCAAACTTTAGTCTTTCCAGTGAGAAAAAAACACCTGCGCATAGGCTAAGTTTGCGGCAAAGTTCGCCAGTTGTCACACACGCAATTCAGGACACAGGACACATTTTTTACATTTTACTTGTATAATTCGCTTGTTTATGAGTGCTAGATGTTCTTTAGTCACATCACATGGCTTGCATACTGTCATGAGATAACAAGGGGGGATGAATGTTATCCTCACCGGAGATAAAATTATTCAAGCAGAGGCAGGGATACTAAAACCAGAAGTGGGGAAATCTGAGCCTCCCCCCCCAACAAATCTCACCCCGTGTGCATATGCAAGCCGTGTGTGTGTGTGTGTGTGTGTGTGTGTGTGTGTGTGTGTGCATATGCATGTGCAAGCCTGTGTGTGTGTGTGTGTGTGTGTGTTGTATGTATGTGTGTGTGTATGTGTGCGTGTGCGCATGTGCAAGCCTGTGTGTGTGTGTGTGTGTGTGTGTGTGTGTGTGTGCCCTCTGGTCATGTTAGGTCAGGCGTTTATGACAGAGTTGTGGGGATTAGTGGAGTTGGCTGCATGTGTGTGATGGATAGAACACCACAGATTAGGAGAGGTGCACTAAGTTACACACACACACACACACATGCGCACACACACACACACACACACACACACACACACACACACACACACACACACACACACACACACGCACACACACACACACACACTTTGAATTCTGTACTATGACAGATGTAACTGCAGAGATCAGGAAAGTTGGATTGAGTTCACCACAGGACCACATTATGCTCCAGACACACACACACACACATACACACACACACACACACACACACACACACACACACACACACACACACACACACCCATACAGACACACACACACACCCATACAGACACACACACTTTGAGGTCTGTGTTGTGATAGATGCAACAGTGGCGATTAGGGTTGGTGGGTTGAGTTCACCACAGGAGTCACTGTGGCATAGTTACGCACACACACACATACAGACACACACACACACACACACAGGCATGCGCACACACTCACACACAAACACACACATCCTTTTACATTGGGTGGTCAGAGAGCATCCGTGGCCAAAGTCCTGCACGGTTGAGCTGGAGACAAAAACTGTGTGTGTGTGTGTGGGTGTGTGTTTCTCTCTTTGTGTACACACCATAACCCTCCTCTCTGCCTGAAAAACAGAGAGAGAGGAGAGAGAGAGAGAGAGAGAGAGAGAGAGAGAGAGAGAGAGTGAGAGAGAGAGAGTGAGAGAGAGAGAGAGAGAGAGAGAGAGAGAGAGAGAGTGAGTGAGAGAGAGGGAGAGACTCACTGCTCGATGCGTGCTTTGGTGAGGGTGGTGCCACACACACACACACACACTCACACACACACACACTCACACACACACACACACACACACACACACACACACACACACACACACACACACACACACACTCACCGCTCTGCACCTCTAGTCATGCCTTGGTCAGTGTGCTACCGGCTACACTGAGGTGGCAGATGTAGTGTCCACACACACACACACACACACACACACACACACACACACACACACACACACACACACACACACTCACCGCTCTGCACCTCTAGGTGTGCTTTAGCGACCGTGCTCCCAGCTACACTGATGGCCTGGCAAATATAATGTCCACACACACACACACACACACACACACACACACACACACACACACACACACACACACTCACCGCTCTGCACCTCTAGGCGAGCCTTAGCGACCGTGCTCCCGGCTACACTGATGGCCTGGCAAATATGATGTCCACCACACACACACACACACACACACACACACACACACACACACACACACACACACACTCACCGCTCTGCACCTCTAGGCGAGCCTTAGCGACCGTGCTCCCGGCTACACTGATGGCCTGGCAAATATGATGTCCGGCGTCGTCAGGGTGGACGTCAGCGATGGTCAGATCTCCACTCATGGACACGGAGTAACGGCCCGACTGGGACGGGGGCTGCCCAGGAAACAAGAGGATCTGCACACACACACACACACACACACACACACACACACACACACACACACACACAACACACGTACACACACACACACACACACACACGCACACACACACGTACACACACACATGTACACACACACACACACAATAAACAAAAAAGGAGAGATAGAGAGATAAACAAAAACTTTCACGGATAAACACATGCATATTAAGAACTGTGAACGCACACACACACACACACACACACACACACACACACACACACACAGAGGGAGAGAGAGATAAACAAGAACATTCACTGATAAACATTCATACAAATAAGTGCGTGCGCGCACGCACACACACACACACACACACACACACACACACACAGGCCATCTGGGCAGTAGAATGTTGATCTGTGATGGCTTGTATGGTTGCTAGGCTCTTATTGTGGAGGAACAAGTAGCAGCAAGAGGGTGGAGGTGTCTCATCAAGCTGACACTGTTTGTCTGTGTGTGTGTGAGTGTGTGAAAGTCCGTCGTGCGTGTGTGTGTGCGTGTGTGTGTGTGCGCGCGCGCGCAAGTGTGTTTGTGTGTGTCTGCTTGTGTGTGTGTGTGTGTCACGCATGTGTGTGTGTGTGTGTGTGTGTGTGTGTGTGTGTGTGTGTGATTTAGTAATGTGTTTTGTGGAGGCCCATCAGGATGCCAGCTCCCCACATGAGAACTCAATCAGGCCAAGTGGGCTAAAAGGGCTTCCGTACAAGTGCACACACACACACACACACACACACACACACACACACACACACACACACACACACACACACACACACACACACTCAGGCCATTTCATCTGCATCTCTCCTCCTCCTAAGAGGCTTAGAGACACTGAGCAGCGCCGGGGGGGAAGGGGTCACACACACACACACACACACACACACACACACACACACACACACACACACACACACACACACACACATAAGCCTAAAAGAGAATGAAATAGGACTCACACACACACACACACACACACACAGCACCATTGAGAGAGTGGTCTTCCGTTCAGAGTCTGTTCATGAACTCCCATACAGATACTGGCCTACTTTACTACTCTCTCTCTCTCTCTCTCTCTATCTCTTTCTCTCTCTCTCTCTCTCTATCTCTTTCTCTCTCTCTCTCTCTCTCCTCTCTCTATCTCTTTCTCTCTCTCTCTCTCTCTCTCTCTCTCTCTATCTCTTTCTCTCTCTTTCTCTCTCTCTTTCTCTCTCTCTCTCTCTCTCTCTCTCTCTCTCTCTCTCTGTCTCTCTCTCTCTCTCTCTCTCTCTCTCTCTCTCTCTCTCTCTCTCTCTCTCTCTCGCTCTCTCTCTCTCTCTCTCACTTCTCTCTCTCTCTCTATCTCTTTCTCTCTCTTTCTCCTCTCTCCTCTCTCTATCTCTTTCTCTCTCTTTCTCTCTCTTTCTCTCCCTCTCTCTCTCTCTCTCTCTCTCTCTGTCTCTCTCTCTCAAGTTCAAGTTCAAGTTCAATAATGCTTTATTGGCATGACGAACAGGACATTCATATTGCCAAAGCAATAATACAAAGTATGAGACATATACAATATAACAATAACACTAATAGAATAAAGCAGTATCAGAAATGAGATAAAGTTAAATTATGTCAGAATTCCTTAGCTTATGGCACTGTAAAACATAGTTTGCAGCTAAAGAAGCTGAAGACCCTTCTCCTGAGAGAATGGCCAGTTTTTCATTTGTGCTAAGGTCATCAAAGTTGGGATACTGTGTTTTAAAGTTACTGAAATAACCTTGTCTTATGTTGTTGTATTTGTCGCAGTGAAGAAGGAAGTGCACCTCTGTCTCAACCTTCCCTGCCTGACAGTGACCACATGTTCTGTCTTCTTTGGGCAGCCAGGTTTTCCTGTGCCTGCCCGTTTCCACTGCAAGGTTGTGGTCACTTAACCTGTACTTGGTCAGGATCTGCCTCTGCTTCGTATCTCTGACAGAGGAGAGATACTCTGCCAATCTATATTCACGCTTTAGGGTCAGATAGAAATTCATTCTGCTTTGGTTGGTAGTTTGATTTCTCCAATGGTCCAAATAGTTTTCTTTTTCTTGTTTGATGATTTTTTTGACACAAATTGCTGGTTTGGAAGCAGAGCTGGTCTGAGCTTGTGGTGTGTTAGTGTTTTTTAGTGGATTAGTAAGCTTCAGTACCAGCTGGCTTAGGTGACTCTTTTCTGGGTTCAGTTCCTGGGTTTTTAGGGCCTCAAAATGGAGTGTATCTTTGGGACTTGATTTTAGGTGCATCCAAAATTTTAATGCTCGTTTTTGGATAGGTATTGCCAATGGGTAACGGCCTAATTCAGCCCTACATGCATTGTTTGGTGTTTTTGTTTGGACTTTTAAGTATAGATCGACAGAATTCTGCATGTAGGGCCTCAGTTGGATGCTTGTCCCATGCAGTGTAGTCATGCATGCTGAGTGGACCCCAAACCTCACTTCCATACAGCACAATAGGCTGTATTATGCTGTCAAATAATTTGCACCAGATTGATATAGGTATATTTATATCGTAGAATTTAGACTTTATTGCATAGAGGGCTCTGCGGGCTTTTTCTTTGAGTGCATTCACTGCCTTGCTGAAACTTCCTGATGCAGTAATGGTCAGACCGAGGTAAGTATACTGCATCGTGTGTTCTAGGGCGGTGCTACCTA
>JAODXP020007433.1:0-78463 GCA_027497455.2 Sardinella longiceps | reverse complement strand
TGTAGCTGCCTCACATATATTTTCAGCAAAAAGTAATGTGGGTAACGGAAAGAGGGAATATGAGGGAAAGTTCACATAAAGTACTGCAGTTGGTATAGAAATTCTCTTTGTGCACATGCAGTTCCTATCATTTTACACAGAGATTAAGCAAACATCTGAGGTGAACAAAAAAGGCCTCTATGCGCTTCAAAGAGGCCATTCAGTCATGACAGACCGTGCAAAATATTATTCTTAGGGGTCCCGGGCTTTGGAAACCCATGAAAACAAGGCCATATCCTGGATATGAGTAGAAATACAGAACTCATTTAGCATTTTAAACTGCCTGATTTATTTGAAAAAAAAAAAAAATTTCCATTATTCAGTTGAATTTGTTTTATAATAAATTTATTGAGAGGAAAAACCCATTGAGATGAGACATCTCGTTTTCGATGGGACCTCAAAAGAAAACATACATCACAAACTTACATTCATACATACAGACAGACAAATGCCTAAGTCCTCCACTTTCCAACCTTCAAGTGTTAAACAGATAACAGTTAACAGTTAGGGTCATAGACATTTAAGAATCTGTAAAATAAATAAGTAAAACAATAAATAGAGATTTGAATAAGTAAATAGGAAAATAAAAGAAAATACATGTAATTAAAATAAAAAACACACAATATAAAATAAAGCTTTTAAGCCAGGGGTGCCCAAACTAAGACAGGGGTCATTTGCAGCCCTTTGTTATTTTTCATTTGGCCCACCATGATGTCAAAAAAGGCAATTTGTTGTTGTTGTTGTTACACTAATATAATATTAATATTAGTAAAAGTTCACTTGTAATCAGGTGAAAATTGGTGCTTTTAATTTTTCATTTGGCCCTTGGCAGCTTAAAGTGACAAATGTTGCAGGAACCTAATGTGAGAGAAAAGAAAATGGCACCATCCTCTGTCCATTTTATTGCATTGTATCTCTGAGAGTTATGCAGGACATCTATGATGTCAGCAGGTGTGTGTGTGTGTGTGTGTGTGTGTGTGTGTGTGTGTGTGTGTGTGTGTGTGTGTGTGTGTGTGTGTGTGTGTTTGACTGTGAGAGTGGCATCTCTCTAGTCTATGTGCTACAACAGCATTATGAATTGAAGTGGATGAAAAGACTTCTTTGGGCAGCAAGGAGGTCATTCAGTCATAAAAGAACCGGTGAGGAATATTATAGGCAGTGCTGGGATGTGAAATTCCAGCCAGGCTATATCATGGATATAAACTCACTCAACATACAGACACCACCACCTATTTCAAACTACTCTCTTTCAGATCTCTGATATGGGTAGCATGGGTTAAAGGATCAGATAGAAAAGGAAAGAATCTTGAGGGAAAAAAGTGTCCCTACCCACATATTTTATGCTGTTACAAGGCTACATGAATGACTTGCAGAACCAGTTCTTCATATACAGATACTGCTCCAACAGAGTGTATGACATGCACATGACATGTTTATGTGTTTTCTGTACACATAATTGAATCTGAGAAATGGAAGTTGACTTATGATAGAAGAGTTTTGTAAATGACAATTTCATATGAATTTGGTTTGTTTCATGAACTTGTCATAGAGCACAGTTTAGTTTGCCCTTCTGTCTCTTGTGTGATTATGGGAATGTAGCCTTTCTTGTTTGCCAGGGCTAGGGAGTGTTTTGATTATTGTTAAGTACAGGAAGCACGTCCTTTCCTTGCCTAAGAAGAAAGTTTGTCCAAAAACGTCCATAGTTGTGCTTTCATTTTGGGGGATTTGAGATTTTTGAAGATCATTTTATGTGTTCTGTCTGTTTAAGTGTTTACTTGCCTTTTTCTTTTTTTCCTCATTAAAATGACAACACACAACTCTTGTGTAAACAAACATTTCTTTCAAAAGTTGATTGATGTATATTCATAGCATTCATGCTTTAACCTTGAAGCATTCCAATCTGCTTCTGCTGCAACAACTAATAACCTCACTCACGTCAGATGCAGTGTCGCTGCATCTGGCGTGAGTGAGGTTAACAGCTAAGTATTCCAGGTGAATTTTTACACTTTGTCGCAATCCAATACATCCAAAAACATTACAAAAAAAAAAAAAGGTTACTTTACATATATGACTTCGAAAAAGTAAATGATATCTGTTTTGTGTGCTAATGACAACCCTTCTCATTCCCCTTTCCAACACTTGTTCATGTGTTAATCTAACATTGATGGATGTGTGAGGAAAGCATTCCCTCTGGATAAATACTGCATGCACAGCGATTGAAAATCACCTTCCTGCAATAAATCGTCAGAGAAAAGGGTTTGTCTTACACTCATTTTCCATGCCAAGCAGGTGGCATGGCAGCATTTTTAGGCACCTTGAAAACGTGCGCGCATTATGCGGCTAACGCGCAATAAATTTAGACTTCTAAATTGTGCGTTTTTACTACATCAGAAGCATGTCTTTCTACTTTGAGTGCACATTACATTGTGTGCGCGTTTTAGTATGACGATCTCAACACTAAATTGTTCTCTCATCATGTCAATATCGCTATGGCATTACCAGGGCTCCGATACACTTGACAGTTGGCAGGCTACAATGATGACCAAAAATATTTGTTGATCATTAATTGAAAATGGGAAGCCTGTGCTTATGAGCACTGTGGATGATAGTCAGAATATGGTTTGGTACAGAACGGCTGTTATCTCATCTCATAAAAGTTAATCGGTAACTGGATTCTTGTTACTTTCACTTTCAACTCTGGGCGCTCCGCACTATTCCAGACATGGCAAATCCGTCGTCTAATAAGAGAGTTTTCTGCCTGATTTTCACCCTTTTCTACGGTAAGACGTGTGCTTTAGGCTACACATTAACAAATACCAATTATTTGTTTTTCAAATAGGTTAGGATATTAAGTGATGTGTGAAGTTTAATGTGATTAGCCCATTTGACGCAGAGGACACGCCAAACCCATTCGGTAGAAATGGGTCAGGCTAATAGCAATATTTCGTTGGTTTCACTCAGTCGTTCCGTCAAAGTGTTAATTATAAGAAAAAGTCGTTTACAGAAAAGCTTTCACTGTCGCTCTGGATCAGTGTAGACTAGACAACGATTACGTAGCAGTAGTTTTAAAAGGTGTGCTGCTTGGCTGTTCATTTGGCCTCTTTCTCTTATTGCGAGGAATATAATAAATGAGTTGCCTGGCTTATTAGAAAAATATAAATCCGAATTTACATTAAATAAACTTGAACTACAGCACATAGTCCTGTAGATCACCTCAGAGTGACCTTGAGCGACTTCTTTCGTTTCTGGAGTTTATGATTAACCCCAAGACGTTTATTATGGACTTGTTTATGGGCTTGGAGTTTCAATTGTAGTTTGTTTTGTCCCACTATACTAGCTGTAGGCCTAGTTGACTAAACTGTACATGTTAATTTTTTATGTCAGTGGTATTAAAATATGGTTGTGCATCTGGATAGATGATGAACATAACATTGTCTAGAGAACAGCTGTTGCCAAGCTTTTTAAACGCCATACAGTACATATACTTTCCAACTGACTGTAATATTTTATGCTTTTGGGTATTATTAACTTATTATACTATGCATCAGCTTGATGATCTATCATCCCTTTATTATTTATCCAACATCCTCTGTTGATAATAGTACACCCTTGTTTTGGTTTGGAATTAAGAGCATTTTCATAGACAGCACAATCTGCAAGGAAATGTTCATATGAATATTTTTTCATGTGGATAAAGCATTCTCTATTGCCTGGAGTCTGTGGTTAATGTGCAGCAATGGATTTAAGAAGATCACTTCATACTCCCATCTTTTGGTGTTGTTGGCGCATATTTTTTGGAGTATACCACCCTAAGTTACTTTCAATTCACTCACGAGATGCAGCCGATGACTTGCCTACATAACCTTGGCCCTGTGATAGCACAGTGTGTCTATCTTGAATTAATGCTTCCGCTAGGATAGAACAGCTATTTGTCTGGTTTGGTGTTCACACCGTGGGATCAGGACCAGGGGTGTCGTAGTGGGGGGGTGGGGGGTGGACTGAGTTACCAAGGCCATAAGAGGGGGGGGGGCCTTGAGGAGTGTGGAAATGTATTCCAGGCAGTGACTGGGGCCCATGGCCACTGCTTGTGCACAGGGCCCAGAATTTGGTGCTTCGCCCCTGATCAGAACATAGGCCTACTCTATCCCATCGGCATACAGAGAAAATCTTAGTTGCATATGTACTCTTGGGCATGGGAAAACATCTCTATTGAGCAGGTCTGTTTACTGCAGGCTTGGCATCAGGGAGTATTTGCATGGTTTGACAGCCTGCATGAGTTCTGTCAGGCAACTGAGGCCCCCTTGTGCACGCAAAGCTCCACTGCTCAGTGGTGTGTGGTCTCATTGTCTGACCGGAATGTTTTGTGTTGTACTCATTTTATCTCTCAAGCATTACTCTGTGTGCTCATGTGAATTGTTTCTGTTGCATTCTTTCTCACTCTGCAACACATACACACACACACACACACACACACACACACACACACACACACACACACACACACACACACACACACTAACTGAGACTATGTGCTGTCCTTTGGTGAGCTCTTTGGAGATCTTCATTTCATTGTTACTTTCTCTTGTTTGTGCATCACACTGTATGCTTTATTGTTTTCATCGCCCTGTCCTTCATTTTTGCTGCATTCAAACGTTTTCTTAGCCTGACATAGCCCGACCATAATACTGCTGTTCATCCGTATTCATGGTCTGGAGGTTCTTTAACCTGACGCGATTATACTGCGGAGGGGAGGGCATTCAGTCCTGGTTTGAAACGATTGGAAAGCTTGTCTAATCAGCTTCGCTTATAGGCCGGTAGACTCTCTACCGACGTAAACACGCCCCAGAGGACCGTTCCCAGACCATGGATACGGATGAACATTCGTATTATGGGCGGGCTATGTCAGGCTAACGTTTTCTCTCCTTCAGCAAAATACTTGAAACTGTTATGCAGATACTGTAAGCTATCCCAAACATATAGTTCAACAATTGTCAGCCATAATCTAATGAAGCATTTGGACTGAATGAGAACCCATATAACACAAAATAGATCCCTTTATTCATGGAAGCATCACATTACATTCCCTACTTAATGGTACAGACAGTGATTTTATGTGGTGTAAACACATAGCACTCTAGCTCTTCAGTCTCTTGGGTCATTGTAAAAAAAATAAATAATACACAAGCTCTAAAAACTGGGACAGCCTGTCCCCCAAACAATAACAAAATTCACTATATTCTATGAAACTAGTTCATCAAATGAAAACTTGTTACACAGATTAACTACATATTCCCATATTATTTAATCTGACAAGATTGCTTGTTTACTGCACATTGGTATGATTCCAAAGCCTGAAGTAGCTTTACTGACCCATAGGTTTTGGACATTTTCCAAAATGACAGCTTATGTATGTATCCAGTTTTTAGAGCTTTACTCACTCAGGAAAACACTTCACACAATTCAACCAACTGTAACCAGAAACTGCTAACCTGCTCAAGTAGCCTTAGCAGCACACTGGATGGTGCTGCCCAGGTATTGGACTGCATAATCCAAGATGCCTGGGGACTAGCCTATGCTTGGCAGGATCCGAGTCCCTGAGTCAGATTTACACCTGACTGCACATAAAGACTTGCACTGTTTCAACTTTCTCTCATGGCAGATTCACTTGTTTGTATACATATACAACACATGTGGTGTTTTCCATTGTGTTGCCTTGCCTCTTCTGTTTGTCTCACTGATTTGTAGTTGCTATCTACTACTAAGTAACATTAGTCAACTTCATCTTTTATCATTTCTTTCAAGGTGTATCCTCAAACACCATCCCTGCTGCCACTAATGGAGAAGTAACACTAAAGGTGAACATGGGAGGACAGATAGATGAAATTCTATGGAAGCGCATAGGCAACAAGATGGTGGAGATGGACAGTAAGGATGCAGAGCCCACTGAGTATTTAGCATTCAAGGGGCGGACAGTGTTGGATAAAAAAACAGGGGATGTCACCATTAAAAATCTAACAAAAGCCGACAGTGGTGTTTATGATGCAGAAGTGGTTATTCAAGGAAGGTTAAAGAGCATAAGTCGCACAATTAAAGTAATTGGTAAGTGTGGTATTTACCCTATATGCAACAGGCAATCTACTTTTTGCTTTTTGCTTATGTTTACAGTAATGCATGCAGTCTATAAGACTGAAAAAAGTGACAACTTTTGTCTTGTTTGCCATGAAACTATTATCTTTATATCTATATATCTATTATCTACTATCTTTATAAAGGCCTTATGAGTATTTGTAAATGTGTCAATAGTCACAACTCTCAATAGGATTGGGATTCATATGGGGGAGGTTTTTATAACTGTAATATTTTTGACAGCCTGGAACTATATACAAATTACATAAATATATTCCTTGAACTACACCTGTGTATGATATAGATCAGTTGTAGTGCCCAGTGGTCTGTCTCTGCATGTCCTATGCAAATGTACCCCTGAGGGCCATGTGTGGATGTCATTACTAACTGGAAAATTTCATGTGGTGTGCATGTGGTTTTAAAAGAGAATAGAAGATGGCACCTGGTCTATTGTAGCCTGACCATTGCCATAATTCCACTTGATTCTCATCTGCCTTCAGTACTCAATCTGAGATTCTGGCCATTGGCCTTGTTCACTTTGGATGCATCCTTGGAAGAGGACCGCAGGGTAGTCAGGGTAGAGGAGGTTAGAGAAGTACTGTGGGGCAAGATAATGGAGGGATTTGTAGGCAAGGAGCAGAATTTGTATGAGATTAGATGATTAGATTCCTTTGCCAGAGTCATCATATCATGTCAGGTGCTCTTGCCTATCTGCTCTAGTGGGTTGTATTAGAACTTCTCCCTGCTGTTTGGTGGGTGTGTAAAACTACATAATAATGTTGCTGTTGCACTTATAATCTTGATTTGGTGATTTGATAATGATTCAATATTCAATCATACCTTTTAAAATGCTTTTTCATTCCTTACATTTGTATTATTTACATTTGTCCTAGACCCTGTTACTGAAGCAAAGATTACTTGTGACAGCAGTGCTTCTACAACAATACTACACTGTGAAGCAAAGGGTGACTCACTGAGTTACAGCTGGTCTGGACCTGAACTAAAGATAGAGATGAAGGGTCAGACTGGGCCAAAGATCAGCAAGGAGATGGATCAGGACTCAGTCTACACCTGTGTGGTGAAAAACCAAGTTAGCAATGAAAGAATGCCTTTCAAAGCCAGTGACTGTTTTCCCTCAGGTTCAGGTAATTTCACTCTCCAACCTTATACCTTGTATAAGATTTGTTGGACTACTTTTCTTGTACTACTACTAATAATAACTAATTTACCACCTTTACTGTAAATCTAGGAAATTCTCAGGTAATCATAGGAGTTGTGGGAGGGTTTCTTGGTCTTGGAGTAGTTGCAGGGATTGTTGGTGGCTATTTCTGCTTCACAAGGAAAAATTCCATGAGGAAAAAGACCGCAGGTACAGTATAATATGTCTCCCCATATGAAAAAGATTTATATGAAACTTACATTTTTCCTACATGTTGTATTAACATCTTATATATATTTTATAGGGGACTCAAAGCTTATACAAAATCCATATAAAATGCACATACTGTGAAACTTGATTTTACATTTCTTTTAATGTTGTATAAGAATCTTATATGGGGTTTACTGTATAGTGTACTCAGACCACATGCAAAATCCATATAATGTGAAACTTTGCACTATGTGAGAATTGTATACACGACACGTCCCATGTGAAAAAGATTTATATAAACTTTACAATGTTTTTAGGCCTGTGTTGTATAAGAATCTCGGTAACACTTTACTTGACGGGTGAGTACATAACACATTCATAGCAGCTTTCATAGAATGCTCACAAAGCATTCATGACTGTTTCATAAGACATGACTCCACCTTCATTACCTCACTCACGTCATGCGCTACATAACTTTCGTAAGGCACTTCCGTGCAACGATCTGATGTTGAAGCCCATCAGAGAGATTTCAAGCCCAATATTCTCTAACTGGACCAATCAGGGCCGCTGGCTGTTGTAGAGGGTGTGACGTAGCGAAGAAGCAACTGTTTTGAATCCAACCAATCCAACAAACGTAACCAGCGTCATCGGTTGGTTTCGATGTGGTTGGCTGAAGTGTACGTCAATTAAATTGATGGACAAGCCGCTTGCCCAGTTAGATTCAAGGATTTCTGGCTCCTGAAATAACTCGTCTATCGCTGAATATCAGATGTACGCGCGTAGCGCTACATCTGACGTGAGTGAGGTAACCACCTTCATACGCAACCCTTCATAAATTTGAAAGTTAGAATGCCGATAACCTATCAAAATAAAAGTCCAGTGGTCTCAAAGCAGCACTACCATTTCTGTTTGTCACCCGATCATGTCACACCTGAATATATCATGAATATCTTATGAAGTCTACTTCAAATGTCACTTCACTATACAGGTTGCAAAGTATTCATAATCATTCATTTGAGTTGAGTTTAACTGAGAAGTTATATAAGTTTCATATATGCAATGTATTTTGCATGTGGTTTGACTGCTGTACAAACCCCATCTGAGATTCTTATACAACATATAAAACCATTGTAAAGTTTATATAAATCAACTTTAACCTTAAAATATATATTTTTTCTTTTTCACCAGGCAAAAGATACACTTCACATATACAAAACATATGTGGTTTATATCATATTCTTACACATGGGGAAGCCATGGTAGGTGTTGTTGCCATGTTTTGTATCAAACAGCTGTGGTCTAGTAGTTAGGGCTTAAGTCTTGTAATTTAAAGGTTGACAGTTTGATTCCTGTCCAATGCATCATCTAAACAATCAGTAGGCCTACTCTCCAGCAGGCATGGTCTTGCTCTCTGGAGTGAGTTCAGCAGTCTGATGGCTTGTGAGAAAAAGCTGTTGCTGAGTCTGGTTGTTCTGGCAGCGCATACCCTAACCCTAGCGCTTACCAGATGGTAGGAGGGTGGACAGTGCGTGTGAGGGGTGGCTAGGGTCTTTGATGATGTTGATGGCTCTTCTTTGACAGCGGGATGGATACAGGTCCTGAATGGATGGTAGGGCTGATCTTGTGATCTTCTCTGCTGTTCTCACCACCCTCTGTAGTGCTTCCTGGTCTGTGACATGGCAGCTGCCATACCAGACTTAGAGACTGCAGTTGAGTATGCTCTCAATGGCACCCCTGTAGAAGGTGGTGAGTGCTGAAGGAGAGAGACTTGCTCTCCTCATCCTGCGCAGGATGTGGAGGCATTGCTGTGCTTTCTTGACAAGGGCGGTGGTGTTGGTGGTCCATGTCAGGTCATCATTGATATGCACTCCCAGGAACTTGGTGCTGTTCACTGCACAGCACTGCCGTTGATGGTGAGAGGTGTGTGTGGCTTGTGATTCTTTCTAAAGTCCACTGTTATTACCTCCGCCAAGGAGGTTATGTTTTCGCTGGCGTGTGTGTGTCTGTCTGTGTGTGCATCGGTGTATGTGTCTGTCTGTGTACAACATAACTCGAAAAGTACTGCACAGATTTGGATTAAATATGCGGACAACGTGTGTATTGGGACAAGAAAGAACTGATTCGATTTTGGTGGCGATTGGTGACCCAGTACACCATCTGTGACCACATTGTATTGCCGGAGGTCTGCGCTCTCTGAGCGCTTTTCTAGTTTCCTTTCTTTTGTTGATGTTGAGATGTAGGTTGTTGGTGTCACACCAGGTGATAAGATGGTGCACCTCTTCCCTGTAGGGAAGTTGCTGATGAGGCCAACCACTGTTGTATCATCAGCAAACTTGATGATGTGGTTTGAGTTGTATCTGGCACAACAGTCATGGTCAGCAGGGTGAACAGCAGAGGATTCAACACGCACCCCTGGGGGACCCCTGTGTTCATGATGGTGGTCTGTGATGAGTTTTTGACAACTCTTACTGTCTGTTGGCCTGGGAGTTCCCATGCTCCTTTGCACGCTTATTTCATTGCACTCTGCAGAGCAGCATGGTGACCATGGCCGTTTTTCTCGCCTGCTTTCGGTATCCAATCGCAGAACAAAAAGGGATTTGTACGGCCCTCGATTGCATTTTATGTCACGTGGTGGCTGGTATTGGCTCCGAGGTGTACAGACGCTATGATAGACATTCGTAGCGCCCAATAAACGGCTATGGACAATTGTAAACGATGCTTCCGCTACGAGAAATGCAATAGGTAGGTCCCCAGACTAAATATCACTTGTGATTTTAGTTTGGCATTCGCCAGGCTAACTGTCTGTAGCCTGACACGCCAGACTATATCATAAGAATGTATAGTCTGAAGACCACTGATAGACTGTGCCTCAATGGAGGGGCGGGTGATTGCGTTGTCTTTCAAACTGCCTCTCCACGTAATAGGCTAGCGTTCCGGCCAGTGGTACCAGCTGGTATATCAAACTTTTGCCATAGCCCGACATCTTTTTTCAGAACGAAAGACTTCAGTGCACTTTCTTATTTCACTTTCAAAGAAAAATGACAAGTGCAATTCCTCCAAAACTAAAGCCAAAGACAGCGCAAAGATGGAGTGGCCCCCGCAGTCCAGTTTTCCGTAAAAGTCTACTGGGGCTACATGCCAACCAAGTTTCATGTGCCCGGGTGTTACGGTGTCCCCGGAATCGTTGACCAAAAATTCAGGAAGTAGATGACGGGAGAAAAAAAAACACTTTGACAATCACTTTATGACCGCTATACTAGCGGCGGTCATAATTATAGCAGAAACATGATACCCATTAATTTCTACCAGGCAAGGTGAAATATGGTGTGATGCATGCCTACAATGCATGAGCATACTTTAATTCAGGGTGAAATGCATTTATTGTTTCCATTCGCTCTGCAGGAGGCTCTCATTGATTTCAATTGATTTCATGTTAGACAAAGATATGCATAAATACTATAGAGGACGGATGTCCAACACTCCTGGAGTTGAAGCTGACAAAACATCGAAAAAAACTTTATGTCTCGCATAAGGGTGAATGGGAACCATAGAAAAACGTTGCAACCGCTAAATGTGCCCCACTATTTCTCCTTTCCTCGCTACTTGCTCACTCACAATTTAATGATTTTTTTAACGATTGCACAAGACTTTCACTCGTGGCTGTCCGTGTGCCAACATCTAACTATGGAATACTCCCAGAATTTCCTAAAGACGATAGAGATGCGTGTGTCTTCATAAATAACTGAAACGACGGCTAAGTTCTCTCTGGTTAAGTTAGGCTTGCTCACCACGGTGCGGGGAAGTTGGATTGTTAGCAGCAGTTGGTGCGCACCTTTCCAACTGCATGTAACGCACGTGATCGAGAAGATATGCCCGCAGATGATCACCGTGATCGAACTGAATTTGATCGTGATCCCTAATCGAAATCGCATTATCGCCCAGCCCTATCAGTGGAGCGCTTGGGACGATATGCAAACTGGTAGGGGTCAAAGGTGGTGGGTAGGCTGGATGTTATGCGAGCCTTGACTAGCCTTTCAAAGCACTTCATCATGATGAGAGTGAGTGCTATGGGCTGGTAGTCATTGAGAGTTGTTGCTGGAGATTTCTTGGGTAGCGGTATGATGGTGGTGGCCTTGAAGCATTCTGGTATGATGGCTTCGCCCAGAGATGTTGAAGATATCTGGTTCAGGTTAGCCCTCGCTGCACTGAGGGCATCCTTGTCTCCAGACTTGAAGGCAGTGTTCCGCGCTCTCAGGAGCTCACAAACTTCCCTTGGTGATGTTCTTTGTGACAGTTACGTCTTCCATGCATTTTGAAATGTAGGCAGTGCTAGCATGCTCAAGGGCCTCTTGCAGCTGTCAGTCAGATGGACTACCATGCACCACCTACTGGTGGTGGTGAACAGTGTGCAAATAAAAATTCAAAGATGGCTACACTTTCAGTGGAGGATACTGATAACCTGGCCTGCAGCCAGACCAGTTGCCAGCAGCCACACCAGTGGTACCCTGTCTCAGCTGAATAGCTGAAGCTAAGCAGGTGTGGGCTTGGTTAGTACCTGGATGGGAGACGTCTGGGGAAAACTGGGTAGCTGCTGGAAGTGGTGTTGGTGGACGGCCAGTAGGTGGCTCTCTTCCCTCTGGACCTAAGATCAATCCCAATGCCCCAGTGCAGTGAACGGGGACACTGTACTGTAGGAGAGGCCGTCTTTCGGATGAGACGTTAAACCGAGGTCCTGACTCACAGTGGTCATAAAATGTCCTATGACACTTGTCGTAAAGAGTAGGGAGTTTCCCGGTGTCCTGGCTAAAGTCCCAATCTGGCTCATTCAATCTGGCCCCCTAATCATCCCCCCTCTGTAATTGGCTCATTCATCCATTCCCTCACTCTCCACCTCTAGCTGGTGTGTGGTGAGCGTTCTGGCGCATAATGGCTACCATGCATATCCAAGGTGGGGGCTATACACATTGGTGGTGGTTAGTGAGGCCCCCCTTCCACTGTGAGCGCTTTGAGTACCTAAGGTTTGAAAAGCGTTATAGAAATGTAATCAATTATTATTATTATTTATTATAACAACGAAGGAGAAATGTCTGATTGAATTAATGCTTTTTGGAGGAGACATTTCATATTGTATTGACATTTTCACAACACGTTCTGTATATAGTTTTTTCAGAATCTGTGACAGAGTTCTACTTTGTTCCATGTAACTTTGTCTATTTGATTAATTGTTGAGGGTTGATAGATTTTTTTTCAGCCTATCATTTCAGCCGTCTGACTTTACCAGACTTTACAGTTGTTATGTTCTCTGGAGGGACTTGAAATAATTTTTATGTTATTTTTTTATTGACATCATTGATTTCTGTTTGAGAAAAGCTTTCATTTGATACCATACATTAAGGGTTTATACAGTAATGTGCATAGTCATTTAGTTATTTTTTATGGTAACAAAAAGCGGGCATGGCAGTTTATGTCATTTAAAATAAATGCTCAAGGGTCAGATTCTACACCCCCTAAACTATCAATTTATGTAATTCGTACCTTATGTCACACCTAGTTTACCTCTTAATGAAAATTGGTTATTCAACCCCTTACCTGGAGTTACATATGTGGGTAAAAGCATTTTCGTCCCCAATTTTCCCCATTTTTTAACTTTAGCTTAGCATAGGAGCTGGAAAGTAAAGTTGGCAAAGATTTTGGCAACATTACATTCCAGCTAAAGGTAAAATTGGGGTTGTCAGACTAGAACAACGCATGCACTGAGACCAAAATGCTCTTACTCACATATGTAACTCCAGGTAAGGGGGTGAATAACCAATTTTCATGAAGAGGGGGACTATTCCTTTAAAGGGGTGGTTCAGAATTTTCGATGTTAAACCTCATTTCCAAGTAAGCCTGAGTGATATCTGTCATTGGAGACCGTTTTCAACTCATTTCATCCAGTCCTTCTATCAGCTGAGTTCGCTGGTGCTAGGCTAACGCAAGTGAGTGGGCAGTGCTAGCCTGGCAATAAAAACAGTCTTACCCACTCTGCAGTCTCCTTTAGGCAAATACATTAATATGCCAGGTCATCGGTGTTGATTAAAAAAACATCGTAAAAGAAAAACTACCCTTGAATCGCCATGATAACATTACATTTTAAGGGACTAATTTCTCAGCAGCGGCGGAATATTACCTTGCTCAGGTTAGTTGTTTGACTAATATGACGATAGACAGAGCCTAACGTTAGTGGGATAAGGCAAAACCTAATGCTATAGATTGAGTCACTGGATGTCAAGGAATTAAGCAATATGCCGATCAGGTGTGCTGTGAAAAACTGTGAAAGTAAACGCCGCAGATGGGAAACTAAAAGTTTTCATAAGTTTCCAGTCCGAGATCGCGAAAGGACTAATCTTTGGCTTGTTGCTGTTGGCTTGGACATCAAAACAGTCAAACAACTAACCTGAGCAAGGTAATATTCCGCTGCTGCTGAGAAAGTAGTCCCTCAAAATATAATGTTATTATGGCGATTCAAGGGTAGTTTTTCTTTTACGATGTTTTTTTAATCAACACCGATGACCTGGCATATTAATGTATTTGCCTAAAGGAGACTGCAGAGTGGGTAAGACTGTTTTTATTGCCAGGCTAGCATTGCCCACTCACTTGCGTTAGCCTAGCACCAGCGAACTCAGCTGATAGAAGGACTGGATGGAATGAGTTGAAAACGGTCTCCAATGACAGATATCACTCAGGCTTACTTGGAAATGAGGTTTAACATCGAAAATTCTGAACCCCCCTTTAAGAGCGATTCTAACTGCTGGGCTCTTATCCAAGTGGTTAACACATTCATCTCCCATGCTTTGGGTGTGTTGAAGCTGGGGAACATAATACCTGAGGAACATGGGGATGACCTCCATCTGATGTAATAATAAAGTTAGGCTAGGTTTTTACCCAGTGAAAAGCCTAATTCTATTCTATATTGTTGTTCTATTCTCATCATAACAATTTGTCTGCAGCTCTTTAAAAATAGTCATTGCCAGAAACATAAGTGGACTGTCAGAGTTGTCTCTAAACCCATCATGGCTATGAATCTACATTATTCCTAACAGAAAACCCTACTGAAGAAGAAGATGAAGATGAAGTTAAAAAGAAATTACTCACAGATATTTCAGACGCAGGTAATAAGGAATTACAATGAGTAGATACATATATAACATTGTATATAACATTGAAGTATGTACAAGAAATAGAACCCTATTCGATTATTTTTGACATGCCAGGCAGCCAACGATCCTTGTATGAAATGAAATTTAAAAGTATTTAATATGTTTCTTCTTACACCAATAATATCAGTTCTTTCGTCATGTTGCTTTAGAATATAGAGGATGTCCCTAAACCCGTCATGATTGTATACTGTATCTGTATATTCCTTAACAGAGAAGGGAAGCAATGGTGAGAAAACAATGAACAACACACCTAAAAGTCCCTCTGCCTCTGAAGAAATGGTTGATTGTCGTAGCCCTGGTAGAGTGTCAGACATTAGACATTTTTTTAATAAAAATACTCAAGATGATTCTAGTGTTAAAAGGAAAAAGCCTGATGAGAAGCTGAATTCAAATGGGGACAAGACTGAGATGTCTGAAAAGTCTGGAACTGCTCAAGATGATGCTAGAGTTAAAAGTGAGGGTGAAGAAGATGGTTCCAAAGGTGACAAGACTGAGATGTCTGAAAAGTCTGGAACTGCTCAAGATGATGCTAGAGTTAAAAGTGAGGATGAAGAAGATGGTTCCAAAGGTGACAAGACTGAGATGTCTGAAAAGTCTGGAACTGCTCAAGATGATGCTAGAGTTAAAAGTGAGGATGAAGAAGATGGTTCCAAAGGTGACAAGACTGAGATGTCTGAAAAGTCTGGAACTGCTCAAGATGATTCTGTAGTTAAAAGTGAGGGTGAAGAAGATGGTTCCAAAGGTGACAAGACTGAGATGTCTGAAAAGTCTGGAACTGCTCAAGATGATGCTAGAGGTAAAAGTGAGGGTGAAGAAGATGGTTCCAAAGGTGACAAGACTGAGATGTCTGAAAAATCTGGAACTGCTCAAGATGATTCTATAGTTAAAAGTGAGGGTGAAGAAGATGGTTCCAAAGGTGACAAGACTGAGATGTCTGAAAAGTCTGGAACTGCTCAAGATGATGCTAGAGTTAAAAGTGAGGATGAAGAAGATGGTTCCAAAGGTGACAAGACTGAGATGTCTGAAAAATCTGGAACTGCTCAAGATGATTCTATAGTTAAAAGTGAGGGTGAAGAAGATGGTTCCAAAGGTGACAAGACTGAGATGTCTGAAAAGTTTAAAACTACTCAAGATGATCCTAACAGTAAGAAGCTTGATGGGAGCCTGGATGAAGAAGAGTGTTCAGATGGTGACCAGGTTGTGCCGCCTAAAGAGCCAGAACCCGCTCAAGCTGCTTCTTTTGACGGTAAGATGTTTGATAGAGGGTGAATGTTAGAGATGCTTCAAATGGTGAACAGACTGAGACATCTAAAGTCTATACCCTGGCAGATAGACTCTGCGCTACAAGAATAGAGCGCTCTATCGGCGCGCTAGGCGGCTGACACACCTGTCAGTCTCCAGTCTTGCCAATACCTGGAATAGGAAGGCGATTCAGTGCGCGCCAGCACTAAAGAGAGAGAGATAGAGAGAGAGCGCATGCGCGCGTGAGGGAGAAAGGGGTGGGGGAGAGAGAGAGAGAGAGAGAGAGAGAGAGAGAGAGAGAGAGAGAGAGAGAGAGAGAGAAAGATGACAGCAATAGTGACAAAAGACATTCAGAGATGGGCCTGTGGAATATATACAAATAAACGTGGGCTACATTAATATGTGATAAATACTGTGGATTAGGCTACAACATAATGTTTAAATTAAACTCGTCGCTTAGTCCTCTGAGCATAAGTGTCTGGAGAGTGAAAATCCAGTATGCTTCACGTCTTCTCAGTAGTAGCCTAGGTCATGGTCCCCTCCTCTGCATGGCAGGTTCACCCGTTCGATACCGCAAAAGCGCAAGGTTGAGATGTCGTGCCCCTTGTCATTGAAGTGAACCGCGACTGGATAGTCGCAGTCATTTCTCCGGATGGTACTTTTGTGTTCGCTGATGCGTTGTTTCAGTTGCCTTTTTGTCTTGCCCATATACATCAGTCCACATGGGTATGTTAAAATATAAACCACATGTGTGGAGGCACACGTGATCATACTTTTGATGAAGAAAGTTTTGCTTGTGTGGGGATGGTGGATAGTTTGGGTTCTGTACGTCTTGTTGCACTGTGCGCAATTGCCGCATCTGTAATTCCTTTTTGGTAGTGGGCATAATAACCTCTGAGATGTGCGCAGGGGCGGTCCTACCCTCTTTGGTGCCCTGGGCGAACTTTTTATTATAATTCATAATAATAATAATAATACTAATAATAATGACGCAGCACACCTCATCGTATTATCATGGCCTAGAACAAGAGGATAAAAAGTTAAATAGCCATTGCTGCTAATTTCCATTTTTTTCTATTTTTTTTAGTACTCTTATGGTACTGATGGTAGCTATTAGTTACTCTACTATATGCATGTCTAGCTTCTACAGCAAAGGAGAAGATCTGAGCCCCAAACCCCTCCCCTTTCTTGTGTGTGAGACTTCAGCACTGAAGTCTGAAAGCAGGCAAACCTTAAGGGATTTGGGGTTTTCATTTTCTGCAAATGGGTGATAGAAAACTCTTCTGTTCAAATTATAGGTCTATATCATAATGTGTAGTGATTGTTTTGGTTTAGTTTTATTTTTTGAGCTCTTGGTTATTAGATGGAACTCCAGCAGCCAAGTTTATAACACCAGATAGATATTTAAAAATGGGGAGCGTTCTTTACACAGAAATTGAACGCCCTTATTCTCAAGTAAGTACATTACAAGTGGCACCAATGCATGTGTCTGGATGTCTACTTTAATTTGATACCAAATACTTCTATTTTAGGCGGAGATATACCAGTACCAAAGCTTCCAAAAGACAATAAAGCAAAACCGGATCACCCGCGATTGTAATTTTCGGCGCTCGCGTGCGCAATAATAATTTAAAAAAACCTCAGAGTGCCCGTGATGCGCCCTCCCGACGATGGCGCCCTGGGCGACCGCCCATATTGCCCATGCCAGAAACCGCTCCTGGATGTGCGCCTCGGTTTATAATGTGCAAAATCCACGTGAACTAGCATGTCGCTTAAGTTCTTATCCCTCTTGTGGACAAAAAGTGCCATTTCTTTCATGATGTGTGTGAGCTCGGGGTCGGATTTTAAAATTTAAAATATTAAATCCTCTGTGGTAGGCCCCTCTTTAAAGGGGTCGCATGGAAGCTGCTGGCCAATAGGAGGGTGTTTTTGTCCGTCTCTTTTCTGTATAAAGTGGTAGTCAATCTTCCATTATTGTTGATGACCCACATATCCAAAAAAATTCACTTTTTCTTTGCTTAATTCCATGGTAAATGATAGGTTTTCATTGAAATTGAAAAAAAAAATGCAGTTCATTTATCGATCCCTGGAACAAGCAGAATACGTCACCACTCGGTAACATGCATTACCTCATATTCACCACACTCACATGTCATTCGACCAGTTTTTCAAAAACACTGGCACATTTTAAAATCCGACCCCGAGCTCACACACATCATGAAAGAGATGCCACTTAAGAGACATGCTAGTTCACGCGGATTTTGCACATTATAAAACGAGGCGCACATCTCAGAGGTTATTATGCCCACTACCAAAAGGAAATTACAGATGCGGCAATTGCGCACATGTGGTTTATATTTTTAACATGCCCATGTGGGCTGATGTATGTGGGCAAGACTAAGGCCTCGTTCAGATTGGCATCCCAAATCCGATTTTATGCATATCCAGATTGTATCTAGAATTGATTACGGGTGGTCTAAACAGCAAAAAACCACATGAATTCGGATTTTTCCAAATCTGTTACGCCCTACATACCCATGTAGTGTCAATTGCGATTCATATCGGATATGATGTGATCTGAACAGCTTTTCCACATGGGATAAGATTTCACCGTGTCACTTGCGTCGTTTGTCACGTGTCACAAACATCAACGCGTGGAATGAAGATGGACGGAAGTGATAGATTAATGTTAATTCTCCTTTTAAAAAACAGTATCGTTTGCTATAACAACGTGTCAGTGCGCGTTATGGATTTGCCGCAAGTTGCATGACCTGGAGTTTACCTCGCGTGTGGAAAGCAACTTTTACCTCGTGTGTGGAAAGCAACGTCAGTGAAAGTTTTCAACCACGCATCAGAAAGGCAACTAACAGCTGTGCTGGACTGCATTGATGCACTGAAATAAAGATGAGTAACGCTATTCTTCCATCTCTGATACTTCCTTGTCACTTGTAGCTGTGTGCTACGGCCCCACTTAACCATCTGACTGAGAAACAACCAACATTCTACCCTCCACGGTTTTGTTTATTATTTGTGGGCATGATGCTTTAGGGTACCATAGTAACCCACATGGATATGGCAGGTGATTAGCGGACATGGAGATCTGATATGACAAGCAATGTGAACGCGGTCAATAGAGAGATAAGATGTTGATCACATATGCAAAAAATCAGATTTGGAGTGCAGTCTGAACATAGCCAAAAAGGCACCTAAAACAACACATCAGCGAACACAAAAGTACCATCCGGAGAAATGGTTCACTTCGATGACAAGGGGCGACATCTCAACAACATCTCAACTCTGCGCTTTTGCGGTATCGAGCGGGTGGACCTGCCACGCAGAGGAGGGGACCATGACCTACTACTGAGAAGACGTGAAGCATACCGGATTTTCACTCTCCAGACACTTATGCCCAGAGGACTAAACGAGTTTAATTCAAACATTATGTTGTAGCCTAATCCCCAGTATTTATCACATATTAATGTAGCCCACGTTTATTTGTATATATTCCACAGGCCCATCTCTGAATGTCTTTTGTCACTATTGCTGTCATCTTTCTCTCTCTCTCTCTCCCACACCCCCACCCCTTTCTCCCTCACGCGTGCATGCACTCTCTCTCTATCTCTCTCTCTTTAGTGCTGGCGCGCACTGAATCGCCTTCCTATTCCAGGTATTGGCCAAACTGGAGACTGACAGGTGTGTCAGCCGCCTAGCGTGCCGATAGAGCGCTCTATTCTTGTGAATGACTGACGTCATTCAATAGTAGGACACGATTGGTCCAACACAACTACTTTAAACTATGTTTGTAACCATTTGTACTGTTGAATTGCTTGAAGAAGGTTAGTAGACCGAAACGTCGCAGTAAATCTTGCAAATGTGAACAGTGTGCGGGAGCTTTCTTTTCTTTAGCACATATTGGTAGCCAGTGTTAGGCAAGCTACTCAGTAAATTTAGCAAACTAAGCTACCAGTTACCCCACATCATATGAAGCTTCACTACACCAAAGCTACCGGAAGACAATGTAGCAAGCTAAGCTATGAAAAAAATAATACACAAAAAGGCCTATAAATAGCCTACATTCCAATCCAATATGTGTATGTGTATTAGTGATCAAACTATCAGGTCTCTCAAACAGACATACAATTGTAACAAACTAATTCTATCTAAATGTAGCCAACTTTTGCATGGGTAAGACATTTTTTGAATTAAACTACATCAAATTTACACATGATAGAAGACACAATTCATTTAGGCTACATTATGGACACTTATTACCTCCACCACCATGTTTTCGCCGGTGTGTGTGTGTGTGTGTGTGTCTTGTCTGCCTGTGTATAGCTTGAAATGTACTGCACGTATTGGGATGTAATTTTCAGGCAACGTGTGTATTGGGACGAGTAAGGACTGATTTTAGTGGCGATCAGTGATCCAGAATACCATCTGTGACCACATTGACTTGCCGGAGGTCTGCGCTCTCTGAGCGCTTTTCTAGTTTCAATTATGGCACCTGTCAGGCAATAAATGCATCACAGTACTGTAAAGAACTGATCCTCCGTGCATGGCCTAGATGAAAGATTTGCTGTTGTGAACTGATGCCCTGAAAATGTAGCTTATGGGAAAGCTACCACACTACAAGGCCAAAAAAGTAGCTACACTACTGAAAAGCTATCAGATTCAGAAAATAGCTACACTACAGCCAAGCTACTCAGAAATGTAGTTAAACTAATAGCTTCACTACTTGTAGCTAGCTACTGCCCAACACTGTTGGTAGCCTGACAAGCCATAACATAAGTAGGCCTATAGTCTGGCAACAATTACGGAACTCAAACCTGTAATCTTACAAACTGCCATCTGCATGCAATAGGATAGCGCTACAACCAATCAGAGTGATTGTTGAACAGTGTTTGACCAATCACAAGATTTCCTAAGTTACAGTTTCATTTTGCATTTACATTGCCCATAACCTGGTTCTCACGCAGATGGATGTTTCTCATCCATCTGGAATTTCGTCAGTTGCCTAGCTGTTTTCTGCTGTGACGGGGCAGGGGCTGTATTAAAAAAAAAGGTAACACTTTGCGGTAAGGGTACATGAATTATCATGAATTCATGCATGAAATCATTCATGATTCATGCATTACTTCATCTCTGAAAGTCTAATGAGTTATCAGGAATTAACATGAATTCATTGTTTGTCATTAATGACCTCCTGCTGAAATAGCACATGATCTTAAGTATTAGTTACACTGGGTACATCATCATGAGTCATGATTAATTAGCATGAGTCATGATTAATTAGCATGATCATGATGAATTCATCATGTTTGTGCCCCCTCAACTAAAGTGTTGACATGGTTAAATTGGTAAAAATTAGTTGACGTATGGGATAGATATGAGGAACTAGGCCAAAGTAGGCTAAATAAGTACTTTTATTATATCAAATTATATCAAATTCTTTTGAACAAAAACATCATGATCATGTGTAATTAGTCATGACACATGATGATGTACCCAGAGTAATTAATGCTTAAGATCATCTGCTATTTCAGCAGGAGGTCATTAATGATAAACAATGAATTCATGCTAATACCTGATGAGTCATTAGATATTCAGAGATGAAGTAATGCATGAATCATGAATGAAATCATGCATGAATTCATGATAATTCATGTACCCTTACCGCAAAGTGTTACCAAATAAAAATCTCGAACCTGATTGGAAAATTCAATTTGCCTGTCACGTACTACTTGCTACGTCATACCTGTTAACATCCCGCCCCACGATTGCGATTGGATCTATGGCATAGAGGCGGGCTCGAGTATGGGGTAAACGAAGACTTCGGGCTCAACAAGCCGCGACCAGACCCTCGTGCGAGCTCATGAAGTTGAACGAAGATGCACGAAGCACTAAGGGTCTTTGAGAACCAGGCTGCATTGCCCATGGCTCATTGCTAGATACACTTGTTAAGCAAATCTATTTGCTGCTGCTAGAGTAGGCCTACATCTAGATTTCTTGGCAAGCAACTGGGTGGAGATAGGGGAAATGTAAGTTTCTGGCTGTGGGCTGTGTCACAGAGCTGTTAGGGTAGTCCTGAAGAGAAAAAAAAATTGATGGCCGTACCTGCATAGGGAGCTCTTCATGGTGAGGCTTTGATATTAAACTATTCAAACTTCAATATGTCCACTTTTTCCCAGATGTAATGTCCTATACTGCCTTTGTATCTATCATAATGAAGAGGAAATAGGCTATCAAAGTGAAGGAGCCTAATTTGACACATAAGTTTTGGCATCGCAATCAAGGAAATGCTTCCTTGAAAACCATTTCATAATCATAATCAGGGTTATATCAAGTCTTTTGAGTATTTTTGAGTATTTTACTAAGGGCCCTATCATGCACATGGCGCACCATGCATTTGTGACTGGCACAAGCTGTCATTACTATTCTGTGCAAGCGCATAGTTCATTTTTCTGTCAAGGAATTCACGCCATCTACGTATATAGATGACTTTGCGCCCTCGTAGGTGTGACGTTTCGAAAACTCCGGCTTGTAGGCGCTTAAAGCCTTCACTTGGTCTAATCAGTGATTCCGCTTAAAATACATGGAACACATGTTTTACCTGATCGAATTTACTTCCTGAACTGGCATCATTTGCTCCCAGAGCACGTTTTCCGCGTCTGAATCACGTCAAATTACGTCACTGCGCCGTTGGTACTAACAGATTACCTAGCAACGGTAATCTCCTCCAATCGAAGGCGCCATTTTACACTGCGGGATGACGGGTAGGTAGTGACGGGTAGTGACTTTGGGTGTCTAGAAAGGCGCTATAGAAATAGAATGTGTGTGTGAGTGTGTGTGTGTGTGTGTTGCATTGTTATGATCACAGGCAATCCTTTTGTTCTGCCATAGCTAGTTGAAAGTCTACGTTGTGTGGTTAAGACAGCGTGAGTAATAATCAATTTCTTAATGGCGAAAATGACTGGCATTTTTAGTCCTCGAACCAGGTCAAACCAGGTCAACGCCCACTTGCCCACTCTATTACTAGACCCGATGTGAGCTATTCAGTGTTTTCATCTCCTTAAATGCTCAAGGAGAAGATCCGCTGATGTGATACAAGGCGCTTTGTGCTCATCGTTTTTAAAGGCAATGAGAGATTGATCTGTGATTAGTTAATACACCCATAACACACCCATGATTAATTTGGTACGGTAAATCCAGCCCTTTTGAACTTGCCGCCGGGTGCTGGCGCAAAGTTGTACATTGTATCTTTTCAGCTTTAAAAGTATTCAATAAGCTTTCTACTAAGCTTTCTACTAATGCCAACTCTTCCTTAACAGAGAGGTCAGACGATGCTGAGGAAACAAAATCCTACAGACATGAAGGTCCGTCTCCCCAAAACAATGATTATGGTAAGCCTGGCAATGTGTCTAACCTTAAAAAAAATTTTCAAGGATGATGAATTGCCAAAACAGCATGGGTTGATCCCAAAGTTTCCGGAACAGACTGATCTCACTCAAGATGCTCCTAGTGTTGACGGTGAATGTGGTTCAAATAGTGACCAGACTGAGAAGCCTAAAGAGCCTGGACCCAATCAAGGTGATCATTATGTGTAAGAGAAAATACGCAAAATTGAAGAATTGAAGAAAAGGACTGTTTAGTGTGCGAAATACCTGCTTTTGGGAATTCTTCCTGCTGTCACAGAGACTTAATAGACAAAGAATTGAAGTACAGACCATTAATTATGTAGACACAGTACAAACATCACCAGAAACCCATGCACAGTTGGCAAGAAGGCTATTTGTTCTTGGACCTTTTTAGTTGACAATTAATAGCAAGCAAGACATACAGTAAATGCAGAAAAGATGTTATAGTGATTGTATCGGATCAATCATTGGATAGACTGAATTGTGGCCCAATGTTAAAAATTGGTCATCCATACAACAGAAAACCAACTTAGGTAAAGGCTGTGAACTTTAATTAATGGTTAAATAGGAAATGTAGTACAGTATATGTCTAAGATCTCAAAAACACTTCTGAAATGATCTCAAACTATCTCAAGATAGTTAGCTCACAACGACCAAATGGTTGTTTATTTACCATCCAATCTCACTACAGAACACACACCACTGAACATAGAAAAGCCCATTGCAATAACGGATCATAAGCACCTGAATGGACTGCAGTTACCAGCATGGGGAGTGATTTCAATCCAGGGAACATAAATGTTTCTCATTGTATAGTCCCTTTGAGATAGCATGACTCTGGAGCAAGTTTGATATTTTTAAGGTAAACTCCTATTACTATAATACTATGAATACAGATACTTTAACACTAAAAACACAACATTTTGTTGATTATTTAAGAGCTGGGCCTGCGTTACGAAATTAGTCATCTATTACAAATGATTTACTTAAGTGTTCAGAATTTGCATTATTAAATTGTACCCACATATCTTAAACTTAAATATAATTTTCTAGCTAGGCCTACTTTATTCAGAACTCAACAATATGCAATATCCGCATCAATGTCTCAAATCATATACATGTTCAAATTGATCATACTGTATACAAGTACTGTAGTTGAGTCTACATAGAGGAACACTAAGCACTTGACTTCATTTTTAAAAGCCAACCAAGCAACAGCTTTGTACAGTGTATATAATGTCTGTGAAGTTCAAATAAAACTTTTATAGAAAAGAAATTGTTTTTGTGCGTGGCATTCATTTTTATCCTTGGATTAAAAAACACCACACACCACACTGCATGTGAGTTGAGGTAAATAAGGCCTCACTGGGTTTTAAAAATGTCATTCAGTCATTCAAGATCATGTGTGGAAAATTAAATTATTTATTTAGAAAAATATATACTGTAGTTAGGGTTATGCCTCATAGAAAAAGATAGGCTTTATCAGATAACTAACAGATTACATTTACTGACATAGAGTAGTGTCTGCAGTTGGTAATTTTTTAGGTTTTTAGCTTTTGACATTGACAATCTTACTGTTTCGTATTTAACCTTACTAAATTGGAAAAGGCCCACTTTGCAAAGCAAATGTAAAATGTTGGTAACCAGGCTGAACTGAAAGGAAATGTTACAGTAGTGCCTACTGTATTCAGTATGATGGTTGGTGCCCAGCAAGATACAGGTCATGAAGGAGGTGGAGGATCGCCACTTCATAATTCACTCTTGTTGGAATCTCACAGCACAGAGATTACACGTTTCCATTTGTGTGGTAGAATGCACAAATAATTAACTAAAATATAGTATGTGTAATTAACTCCACAGAAAACCTCTCCGATACCCCAATACATTATGTGGTCTATGCACATACTGTAGGGCAAAGCGTCACCTAGTGGTCAATTATGTCACTGAATGGCATTTCGGATACATTCAGTGCTCCAAACTTTATGGTAGTTATCATGGTTAAAGGGGCAAAAGGGCAAGTTGACAAACCAATGCTTCACAGCTTTCAGAGAGGTCGTATGGGAGTGGCTGAAGTTGTAAAACAAAGTACAGTTCTGTATCATCACCTGTGTGGTTTGATCTGGCTGTGCAGTTCATTATGACCAGAAAGCCCATTTGTACTTTTCATTATTTGCCTAGGGTTAGACATCTAAAACAGGCTGTTATCCCTTGTATGATGTGATGGAGGCATGTTTAACATTCAAATGAACGCAAGAAACAACCAACAGAGCCATTTTGACCAGTAGTTGATAATGCCATGTACTATGTCCTGTCCAGTACACTGTCCAACACTTTCTTTAGGTATATTGTAAAACTATACAATTTGTATGTATTCAATAATAGATGAATAGACTTGCTTTATCTGGTCCACTCAATCTCAATATTGGAGCCTTTGTGAGGTTAGTATTTATTTTTTTTAGTAGCATAGCATTGATGAGAATTATTCCATCAGTCAGTCTAAAGCACTGAGTTATGGGTGACTCTTCAGGTTGCAGTCCACATTAAACAACATTGAATTGTTAAAACAAAGTGTCAATGGTTTAATAGGAGCTATAACAACTAAGTTTGATTACATCCACAGTTATACTGTAGGCTACCTATAAGTTTATGTACTCGTCTGTCCAAGTTAAGTATACTAGCAATTGTCTCTGTGGCATTGTGTCTCACCCATACTAAAATTCTCCACACGTGAGGCTCCCTGCTGGTTGGGATAACCAGGCATCCAGTCACTGTAGGCCCAAGCGGAGCCGTCCAGCCACTCATAGGCCTACAACTGCTGAGCCTAGTAAAACACTTAATTCTCACGTACATCAAAGGAATATGTAATTGAATAAACAAAGATATAAGCACACTGGAGCTCCCTTTTAACATTTTATAATAAAGGTAGGAGTTAGTTGTGTTTTGGACATTCCTTCCCTCCTCCCAAATTGTTAGCCTATTAGAAAGAGAAACTTTGTGTTATTGACACAGTGCAAAGAAAGTAATATCCGAAAAAACATTTACTTTTATTCCTGTAAATAAGATGCCACTCTACTATTTTATAAATCACTAAGCCTTCTTCAATAACTCAGTTGAAAATTACTTTGGAGGAAATTCTGTAGATATAGCCTACATTATTTTGTTTGTAAATAGGAGGAAATTAATTTTCTCTTAACTTAGTCTTGACATGACACCTCCTGGGTTCCAATATACCAGTGGTTCTCAAACTTTTTCTGTCATTCCCCACTTTGGAAGGCAGAGAATTTTCATGCCCCACCTGGAAGGCTCAATTAGCGCACAATATCTCTGTGAGAAATACTTCATACTACCCCCACACCAACCAGCAAATAACACCATTGGAAAGCTCAATTTACTGTCAAATGTGCATATCTGATGAATAGCTGTGAATTCGGGGGGCAAAGAGATGTCTCGCGCCCCACCTGTCATGTGTCTGCGCCCCACAGTTTGAGAAACACTGCAATATACAAACAGTATAGGCAGACTACAATGATGACAAAAATCATGTCATTAATAGAAAATGGGAAAACTGGGCTTTATAGGCCTAGTCGTGGACAGACAGAAAAGTCCAATAACTTATTAGGACGGCATGTGTTTTTTTTTTTTTTTTTTTTTACTTTCACTTTCATGCAGAACGCAGAGGTATTAACCAGCCATGGCACAATTGTCGAATATCTTCCTTATTTTCACCCTATTTTACGGTAAGACTTTGCTTGACACATTAGCAAATAACTAACAGATGACTACAAATAGTTTTTGGACAGTGAAGTTTAACTTTCTCAGCACATTTGACGCAGGGAAAAGCCAAGCCAATCCGGTCGAACTGGCGCTGGCTATTCGTTCGTCTCACTTAATCGTTTCGTCAAAGTCTTATGAATTAGCTATATGAATGTTGCTTACAGATATGAGAAAAGTTGTATTTAGTATGCATGTAGTAGGCTATGTAGTCTAAGCTATGCAATCGTCCGATAACCTTAAATGACCTTGGCTTTTCATTTTGCCTCTCTCTTATTGTGAAGAATTATAGCCTAATTAGGAGTTTAGAGAATGGCAAATTCGCGTTTAACATGATATAGGCTAACATCAAAATAGCTTGAGATACAGAACATAACCCCGTAGACTACCTCCAGGTGGCAGGGGATCTTAAACGAATTTTTTCGTTAGGCTACTTCGTTCATGATTAGGCTGCAGTAAAGCCAGGTTTATGGGCTTGATCATGTGGAGCATACTTTATTGACTGGACCAAGTCATGCTGATCTATTCAGGCAAGAGGACTGTGGTTATTGTGTAGCAATGGATATAAGAAGGTCACTCCAAACTCCATCTTTTTGTGTTGTCAGTGCGTAACTAGGTAGGCTACAATTGGATGTGGAGGTTAGTTCATGGTGCTGAAATCAACCACAACAAGCAACATTTAGTTTCTCTGTTATCACTTGGACATGCTGATGACATGCCTACATAACCTTGGCTCATAGCATAGTGAATGAATGAATGCTTCCGCTAGGACAGAACAGCTGTCTAATTTGGTGTTCAAACTGCGGGATCAGGACACATATTTTTGACATAGGCCTACTACTGTATGTCTCACTCCTGCTTGCATACAGAGAAAACCTCCAATGCATACTCTTTGTGCCTCTTGGGCAACATCAACAGACACCTTACAACACAGCACTGTAGTGTATTAGACCAAAAATGACTAAATAGTTAACACAATGTTTTTATGAAAGCAGCCAAAACATAAATAGTAAACAAACAATATTTGTCTGCATAAACACACTATTTTAACCACGTTTTTTTTGTCCCAGCACTTTTTTCAGTGCTGTGTTATCAGGCATCTGTTGAGCTTTTGGGGTGACTTTTGAAGCATGTTAAGATGTTAAAAACACAGTGACAGTTTAAAGTAGCTGTCTAGTCTCACATACTTGAGTAATAGAGCTCTTGTCTGTCCGTTTGTTTGGTGGACTGTTTTGCAACTTTACAGCAAAAGTTACAGATTCTTATGAAATGTTGACCAGAGTGTCTTTGCCCAAGGAGGAACTCATTACATTTTGGTGATGAATCCAGATAAGGATTTTTTTAAAAAGATTCCTCACTGCTGACAGTTACTATGTCCACCTGTAAACACCAGAACTCTAGGTGGCGTCAGTGGCCATATTTCCCTGGTGGAGGTCTGCTCTCTCCAAGAGTAGGCTACTTCTTTGGGATAGATGATGTACTTGTAATTAATTTAATCATACTTGAGAAAATTATCTAAAAGGATTGAAATACTCCAGAACAAGTTCAATAAGTTATTTTTATGTCTAGCAGTTTTTACAACAGTTTGTTTTACCTTGAAAGTTCATAAAATCAGTCTGATTTTATGGCAAATTCACTTTTTTGTCATGTTTTCCATTGTATCTCATTGCCCATTACTTCAGCACATTGCAGTTACTAGGTAACATGCAGTTATTAGGTTTATGTCTGACATTTTTGTACCATTTTCTTTTACCCTGGAAACATTAATTTCATAAAGAATTCAATAATTTTTTTTGCTGTTAGTCTGCTCTCATAACACTGACTAAGTACTAATAAAAGAGTCAGCATCACTTCATCTCTCTTATCCTTTCTTTCAAGGTGTATCCTCAAACATCATCCCTGCTGCCACTAATGGAGAAGTAACATTAAAACTCCAAATAGGAAAACAAATAGATGAAGTTCTGTGGTGGTACGAAGGCTACAAGATTGTGGAGATGGACAACACAGGTGCTGTAATTGACTTTTTAGCATTCAAGGGACGGACCGTATTGGATAAAACCAAAGGCGATGTAACCATTCAAAAACTAACCAAAGCTGACAGTGGTAATTATGAAGCAGAAGTGCTTTGTCAAGGAAAGTTTATTAGCATACGTCACACAGTTCAGGTATTTGGTAAGTACAGTATTCAACCAAATTATTTATTCTTTAAAGTGATATACCACCATTTGGGAAATTTTCCACCATTTTCCACCTCCCCTTGAGTTAAACAGTTGAGTTGTATCTTTCTCCAGTCCATCCAGCCGTTCTCTGTGTCTAGCGATAGGACTTTTAGCTGTAACTTAGCATAGATCATTGCATCAGATCAGACCATTAGCATCTCTCATACAGCTCTCCTACAGTCCTAGTCAAAAGTAGAGTTGTATGTCTCGAGACCGGTCTTGGTCTCGAGACCGGTCTCGAGACCAATTTTACGTGGTCTCGGTCTCGTCTTGGTCTTGACAGTATATTGTCTTGGTCTTGTCTTGGTCTCGGATCTCTTGGTCTTGTCTTGGTGTCTTGCAAGACCAAGACCAAGACAAGATAAATAAATTTAATAAATATATATTTTAACGATATCAAGTTGCCGGTTTAAATGACAGCCTAAACAATGAAACGCACCAAAACGAAAGTGAGTGTGCGCAAAAGACACCCCTTGCTGCAGCAGAGCAAGGCTCTCAAATGCATTTATGGGCCGGTCTCTGAGTGACAGAGAGCCGCGCACGTTCAGTTAAATGCAGCTCTAAATTACTCTCCTAAAAGTTTACTTTCCATTCGCAAAATATAGGCAATTTAATTAGGAAATGTTCGTGTATGCATAGGCATGTGTTATGACGGCTGAGCGAGATGTCATGCTAGTTAACGTGATCTCTAATGTATTTATGGGAATTAAATCTTTCATCTTTCATTTTCGTAAATTTAGTATAGGCTACCGAGACACAGACATCGTAAAAACTCCCGTATTTAGTGCTTCATGGACGCTTGTGAAGGATGTGAAATCTTCCTGCGAGTGACTCCTATCAGGCGATAAATGAACGCCGTTGATGTATTCTCAACGTTATCTCTATTGCATCCCGAAAGAATCCATTCCACTTGATGTTATAGCGAATATATACCGCTGATAATCCGCTCCAGGTTTTGCATTAGCATACCAACTCAGTCACCGCATGTAGTGATGAGAATCATCAAGCAGTAAAAGTGAAGGCTGCACCAGCCCTATTGTCATCTCACAAGTAGGCTAGCTTCTGCTAAAATCGTGTCCTTGTATTGTATGTTCTCAAAATTAACTCAGGCCATGTTAATTTAATTTTCAATTAGAAGTAGGCTTAGTATAAAATCTTTGGTAGTATAGACAGAGTATGCTAGTAGGCCTGGTTGGGTTGCCAACTTTCAGAATTGGCACACTGCATGTTGTGTTCTAAAACTAAAGGAAACAAAATAAAAAGTAGAATGCACCCATCAAGTTGGCCTATTGTGCCACATTTTCATCTCATGACAGCAGTAGGTTTAAATGCTTTAAAAGTTAAAAGGAGCTAGCTATTAAAAATGCACAAAAAACATAAAAAAATTCTAAAGTGCCACCTGGCTTCAGAAACCCGCTCTCAAAGACTTACTTTTACCAGTAGAAGCAATAGAGTAGAATTGAATGTAATGGAGTTGACTTTGTCATTCTCTCAGCTACCCAGAAATGATTTTCTACTGGTTGAAATGTCTGGAGCATGGACATCTCGCCGGTAGACCTCAACTCATCATAGTGGGTGACTAGGTGACATCCCCCTGCTGGTATTTAATTAGCCTAATATTGCACTCATTTTTGTCACCATGAGTTCAGTAGGCGGTTTGTGCTGGTAAAAGCAGGGTATTTTTTTTTAATTATTGGTTCAACAGCTATCAAAAAATATATCAAAACAGTTTTTATGTTCTGACCACATTGCTATCCCTATCCACATTGTTGCCAGTAGTTGAAATAATACTCCCTAATATGAGTTGAATGTTAGCCAAAGCTGTTTTTCAAATCAAGTTATAACTTCCAATATAGCCTAGTCTACTTTTTTTTTCCGGTCTCGTTCTCGGTCTCGGCCTCAATTTTTCTTGGTCTCGTCTCGGTCTCGTTAGCCTCTGGTCTTGGTCTTGTCTTGGTCTCGTTAGCCTCTGGTCTTGGTATTGTCTTGGTCTTGGTCTAAGCGGTCTTGACTACAAGTCTAGTCAAAAGTGACTATGAATTCTAATAGTTGTGCTGACTCTTCTGTAGTTGCCAAGAGTACCAACAATACGTGATTTTCTAGCCTGCTATGGCATTGAACTACTCTCATTCAACATATGAAGGGACTACTTTCTTGCCATTTCAGCCCAGAAAATCAACATCTTTCATTTTGTGGTGGTTTTAGGACACATTGCTACAACAGAAGAGACAGGTTTTAATTTGGGACGATCTCAGAATTCTTATAGCCTGGCGAATGCCAAACTATAAATCACAAGTGATATTTAGTCTGGAGACCTACCTATTGCATCTCTCGTAGCGGAAGCATCGTTTACGATTGTCCAGAGCCGTTTATTGGGTGCTACGAAGGTCTATCATAGCGTCTGTACATAGCTCAGAGCCAATACCAGAGCCACCACATACTAGTCCCTTTTTGTTCTGTGATTGGATACCGAAAGCAGGCGAGAAAATCCGCCATGGTCACCATGCTGCTTTGCAGAGTGAAATGAAATAAGTGTGCAAGGGAGCATGGGAACTCCCACACTAGAATTCTTAGTCACTTTCACAAGACTATAATAGGAGAGATGCTAACGGTCTAATTTAATGATCTATGCTAAGTAAATCTTTGATGAGACACACAGCCAGTCTAATGATTGGTTCAGAATAATTTGAGATGGACCGTGGTTGTAGTGCTATCCTTTTGAATGCAGAGGAAGTTTGAAGGACAACGCAGATTCTTGAGCCACAGCCTATCCTTCGTTAGCCTGGCTTTGCCTTCCTACGTAGCTCCGCTCAATAATCATCTCCCTCCACGACTCCATCTGGCATTTGGCATTGGCATTGTTTGCAGCGATCAATTCCATACCTTGCTAAAAAAGCAAACAGGATCTCCAGTTGTGAGAGATAATGTCAGGTTTCTGTTGTTGTAACATAGCTTACTTCACGGGCAAGCTGGTGCATAGCGTTAGAGATTGGGTGAAATCCGTTCACACCTCCAGCCTGCAGTCATTTGGCAATGGTGAAATGCCAGACCCTTGTATGAAGCTAAATCGTAGACCAAGGGGATGGCCAAAGCCAGGCTAATCCTTTGTGGCTTTGTGGACTAGATATTATATGCTATAGTCTGGCTTTTCAGGCTAGGTGGTTCTATAATTCCTTTGAACTACGCCCGTGAATGATTCAGATCAGTTGTAGTCCTCTGTAGTGCCCCATGATCTGCCTCTGCATGTCCCAAGCAAATGTCCCCCTGAGAGCCATGTGTGAATGTCATCATTCAGTACAGTAAACCACCTGGTGTGCATCTGGTTTTAAAAGAGAATCGTGGATGGCGCCTGGCCATTGCCCTCCTATGTAATTCTGCTGGATTCTCATCTACCTTCAGTATTCTGTCTGGTATTCCAGCCATTGGTCTCATTCAACAACAACAACACATTCGATTTCTATAGCGCCTTTCTAGACACCCAAAGTGCTTCACAGTGGAGGGGGACCTCACTGACCACCACCAGTGTGTAGCACCCACCTGGGTGATGCACGGCAGCCATTATGTGCCAGAACGCTCACCACACACTAGCTTGAGGTGGAGAGTGAGGGAATTATTGAATGAGCCAGGTTGGGGCTTTAGCCAGGACACCGGGAAACTCCCTACTCTTTGCGACAAGTGTCATGGGATCTTTTATGACTACTGAGAGTCAGGAGCTCGGTTTAATGTCTCATCCGAAAGACAGCCTCTCCTGCAGCTAGTGTCCCCGTCACTGTGCTGGGGCATTGGGATTGATCTTAGGCCAGAGGGAAGAGAGCCACCTACTGGCCACTCACCAACACCACTTCCAGCAGCTACCCAGTTTTCCCCAGAGGTCTCCCATCCAGGTACTAACCAAGTCCACACCTCCTTAGCTTCAGCTATTCAGCTGAGACAGGGTACTGTTGGTCTATTGGTCGCATGAGGGGTCAGGATTTGGCCGGTTAGCTTTGCCAATTAGCATTGCACTTCCTCGTCGCCATTTTCCAGAAATTACATCATATCCGAACTGCACTCAATACAACAGGAAAGCACTTCAGAGAGTTGTGCGTACAGCACAGACCATATGCGGCTGTGACTTACCCTCCATACTGGAGCTATTTGAGGGAAGATGCATCAGGAAGGCAAAAAAAATCTTGAATGATCCTAGTCATCCCAACCATGAACTATTTGAGCTATTACCGTCTGGCAAACGGTATAGAAGTTTGAAAGCTCGCACTACCAGACTCCAAAGTAGCTTTTTTCACCAAGCTAATAGACTGCTCAACTCATGCTGAAGACAATAAGGCACTTTTTTTGCACTACACATACACAGACAGACAGACACACACACACACACACACACACACCTTTCATTTATTTATCTTTTTTGAGGAGACAAAACACAAGAATTTTTACTCTTTTATAGGCTTCAAACCTATGATGAGAAGTAATAAAGATATCTTGAATCTTGAATCTTGAATCATATGCTTATCAGTGAACGTTGAAAATGCAGGGTGAGAATACAATAGAGGCTATCCATCAAGGGCTACACCTCCAGTTGTTAGTTATTTAGTTATTAAACTAGAGTAGACTAAACTAGATCATTTGAACTGTGCTCAACTTACTGATGGTTGTCACTACTTCTTACCTTTTCTCTCAGCACTATTCTAAAGCAGTTGATGGTAGTGCACCCTGTTCGCTTGTTGATTCTATTATCTTACATGTACAAATTAACTTGGTTTTTGTCTTTTGTGCTCGAGGATGATCATGTTATGTCTTCCATATTCCTAATTGGCTTTAATGCCTCCCTGTGGGCCCCTGCTGGTCATTAAACGTCATTGCCAGAATTTCACATTAGGTCCCCTATAACAGATCATGCCTGGGGCTCTTGCCTATCTGCTCTTGTAATTAGGGCCCGAGCACCGAGGTGCACGAGGCCAGAACGGCCTTGCGCACTGACCGGTGCGAAGCCCTATTGGTTTTCCTTGGATTATTTTTTTTTTCTTAGACTGCACCGTTTTGCCCTTTTTTCGGGTACTTCTCATGGACGAAAACTCCTGAAATTTGGTCAACACACTGCCACTGTGACACACTCGAGAAATCTAGAGCCATGGACCCAGGCGTTGCCAAGGGACTCCATAGCGCCACCTAACGCATGGAGTCCCCTAGCTGGCATATACTTTAAGCTAGACACTCCAAATTTGGTGTGTATGTAGGGCTCAACAAGACAAACAACTTTCTAATTACATTGTATTAGCCACGCCCAACAGGAAGTGAGGTAATTGGGGTTATATGTGTTTTATTTTAGGCTTTTTCAGAGCATTTTTGAGGCAGTTGGCCTGGACGAAAAGTCATTTTTATTTTATACATACATTAGTACTATGTCACACTTAAGTCTCACCGGGGCGTGGACCTGGGTGTGGTCAAATGACTCCACAGCGCCCCCTTTTGTCATGGAGTCATGTACTTGGCATATAGTTTCAGCTACAGACACCAAATTTGGTAGGGTTGTAGGGCTCACTAAGTTGAACAACTTAGCCACACCCAACAGGAAGTGAGGTAATTGGGCTTATATGAGCTTGGACACATTGTAAACTCCTCCTAGACAGTTCATCGGATTCATGTCAAACTTTGCGTACATGATGCCAAGACATTGCTGATATTAAATTGCGAAGGGATTTTTGATATCTTGTAATATGTGGAAATGGCAATATTATTAATTTAAATATCCTGCCATAGGAACAGGAAATGTGTCATAAAATCATAGTACAGTGAAGGATTTAGTTGAAACTTCTCAGGTTTGTAGATAAGGTGATTATGATGAGATCTGTACCTAGAGTTACATAAATAAATATTTTTTTATACAGGATGCCTACAGCAATCTATACTCCATTCACCTTAAATAAATAATATCTAGTGGTGTCTGCTGCCATCTAGTGGTCATTGCCCAAACAACACACCTTTGATATTGTAAATAAGCCTGTGTTTCGCCATCATCTCTAGCCTAGAAATCTGGACCCCCCAAGCGGCAGAAAATTTATTTGGCCACTACAAGAGTCTAGCCAGGCTCGGCAGAGAAGAAAGCGTCCCGATCTAACTTGTATCAGACCAATCAGATCGTCCTGAGGGGTAGGGACAAGTGACGAAAGAGAGTTGCAGAGATACCCGTCTTTTTGTTAGGCTGAAGCAAATTCAAAATTTGTGGAATGGTACTAATAAACTGAGTCACTATCGTTTTATGGAGTTATTGAGAGATTTTTGGATGCATCCCTGATATTCCCCAACTGGTTGCCATCATTTCAAGCCTAATGGAGTAAGATGTTACTGTTCGTTTTTTTGTCACAGATGAACTTAATATTAGATCAGGAAATGACAATAATTATGATACTACAAGTTATTAGCAGATAAATTTGAATAAACCGTAAACGGGCTCTGTTATTAGCCTCATAGAACCCTATTCACGCAAAATGTGGCCAAAACACGCCCCTTCTTCTCTAGCCTCGCCTATGCACTGTGTACATACCATAGGGGAGAGCCACCTTTAATATGGCTCTCTTGAGGTGGGATTATCTACATTTAACAATGAGCAGTTTGCGAGTTACATGGCATAGAAGAGATGTGTATGTTGGATTAAATTAGCCTGACACGCCAGACTATCATAAGAATGTATAGTCTGAAGACCACTGATAGACTGTACCTCAATGGAGGGGCGGGTGATTGCGTTGTCTTTCAAACTGCCTCTCCACGTAATAGGCTAGCGTTCCGGCCAGTGGTACCAGCTGGTATATCAAACTTTTCCCGTAGCCCGTCGGTAACACGGCAAAGACATCTTTTTCAGAACGAAAAACTTCAGTGCACTTTCTTGTTTCACTTTCAAAGAAAATGACAAGTGCAATTCGTCCAAAACTAAAGCCAAAGACGATTCCGCTCTGGTTTGAGCAGAGCTGTCGTCATCGTACAAAGCCCGCCTTACGATTTCCTGTACACTTACCGCGCTGTGATTGGTTATCCGCCGCCAGAGGAAGGCTACAACGGGTTTCTATCAGTGGCCTCTAGACGTATCTCTGTGCAAATTCAAATTTGCTACCGCTAGGGGTACGTCTAGAGTCTAGGCTAGGATCAAATAATAAACTGTGTTTGTATTATGCCTATTTATTTCGTTGAATTGTGTCACAAGTGCTTCAATCAAATGTGGAGTTCTGCATACCAAAATAAACAGCAGTCGCTATCGTTTTATGGAGTTATTAGCAGAGAATTTTTAATAAACCGTAAACAAGCTCTGTTCTTAGCCCTTAAAACCTTATTCACGCAAAATGCGGTCAAAAACACGCCCTTTCTTCTCTAGCCCCGCCTACGCACTGTGTCAGACCGTAGGGGAGGCACGTTAAGGTGAAATTGTCTAGATTGAGGGATGAGCACTTGCGATATACATGACTTAAAAGAGATGTGTAACTTGGATCAATTGATAAACTGTGGTTGTATTAGGCCTATGCCTATTTACTTCGGAGAATTAAAGAAGAAAGCCGGCGTGAATCAACACGTAGTTCTACTGTTTTGTAGTGCCAAGCGCTATTGTTAGCCACCTCAATCACTGGATTTCATGCAAGGCAGACGTTAACAGAATGGGGCATTTCAAAACGCAAGCAAATGTGGAGTTCTACATACCAAAATAAACAGCGGAATCTCCTGATTCTAATGGTATGTGGCATAACCATGAATCGAAAGTCTCTAGCGCCCCCTAGTGGTCAAATATTATAACTTGGAAACGGTTTGACGTAGCTTATCCAAACTTAGTATATGGACTCCAGACCGTGATCTGACTACGCATAACCATGAATCCAAAGTCTCTAGCGCCCCCTTGTGGTCAAACATTATAACTTGGAAACGGTTTGACCTATCATAGCCAAAGTTGGTACACAGACTGTGGACCATCTTCTGATCATGCAGTATGACTTATATGACACTCTGTAGCACCCCTACTAAGGGAAAGAGTGTAAAAGTCAGACTGAGTGAGTGTGTGAGATATGGCGTGAGTGTGAGCGAATGTAAAAATGAGGGTAAGACAAAGAGAGTGCAGCTGTTCCGAGTGAAAGTGCATTCACTGTGCACCATTCTTGCGGTATGCACTCTTTGCGGTGCACCTGGTGCGAGGGCCCATCATCGCCGCTTGCAGCTTTAATTTATAATAGAACTTATTCAAACTGTTCGGTGTGTGGCTGCATAATAATGCTGTTGTTGCACTTGATCTGATCTGATGATTTGATAATGATTTTATAGAACCACCCCTTTTAAAATGCCCTTTCATTCCTAACATTGGTAATGTTTGCCCTAGACCCTGTTACTGAAGTAAAAATCACCTGTAACGGCAGTGCTTCTACAACAACACTATACTGTGAGGCAAAGGGTGACTCACTGAGTTACAGCTGGTCTGGTCCTGGACTAGAGGCAGAGATACAGGCTGGACCACAGATCAGCAAGGAGATGGATCAGGACTCAGTCTACACCTGTGTGGTCAAAAACCAAGTGAGCAGAGAAAGTCTGCCTTACAAAGCCAGTGAATGTATTCCTGCAGGTGATTACGTAAATGCATTCTACAATCTCCTGATGAACTATTAGTTTTTGGACTACTAATTTCTGACTTCTGAACTACATACCAATAACCACTAGTATAATTACTACATTACATTTAAACAAAACTTTACACATGCTTATATGTAACTTAATCCAATTATTCCCTTTTGCTGTAAATATAGGAAATTCTCAGATCATCATAGGTGTGGCTGTGGGTGTGACTGTTGGTGTTGTAGTGGTGGCAGGGATGGTTTGGTTCATCTGCTTCAAGTGGAAAAAGGACACAGGTATTTATAATGTGTTATTCAACTAATTAAAAATAACTCTATACTTAACATTCTGTGAAGCCAGTGGCAGTATGTGTAAATCCTCACAACCCTAGAGTCTTCAAGAACACTTCTAACCGCTTAGTTGGAAGCCTGGACTATTCTGCTCAGTGGTTAGAACGTTCACCTCCCATGTCTTGGGTCTGTTGTTGTTGGCGGGGTGGCAGGTTTAAGACCCGTGTCCAGACTAGAGCTGGAAATATTTGCCCGAACCCGACGGGGCCCAACAGGACCTGCCGGGTTCGGGCCGGTTCGGGGTCTAATTTCAATATTCCAAGCGGGCCCGGCTCGGGCTCGGGCTGAAAGCCGATGCGCGGCAAATATGCGATCACATGATACGCCTAACGTTCGATCTACAGGCATGCGTTAGTAGATGCAAAAGAAGAAGAAGAAGTTAAACGGAGATTAGCCCTTGGCGAATTCATTGGTTCATTGGTTAGTCGAGCCAGTAAATGCGAGGTCGGAGGTGTGGAAACATTTTGAGCACGTTCACAATGAGAAAAACGAGGCAGTGGGGTATGTCAAATGCAAGAAGTGCGACGTGATGTTAAAGTATGACAGCAAGACATCATTTATTTTAGCCTTGAAGTTCTTGAACTTCAGACATCTGTAGGCTAACTAATCTGAATAAAAAACGTAGAAATGTTCAGCAAAAATGACTCATTGTTGACTGCTTTGATATGCGCACAATTGAAAAATGTCGGGTTGCAAACGGGTTCGGGCTCTATAAAGCTGTCAATCATACGGGCCGGGGCGGGCTCGGGTGGAGTTCTCTCGGGCTGGGGCCGGTTCGGGTCTTAGTTTTAAGGCCCGTTTCAAGCTCTAGTCCAGACCACCCTTAGCTATAAACCTAAACAAATGTGATTTGTGAGCCAGATTAGTACCATGATCAGTGATATAAGGTATTCGAAACACGTACAAATACCACTCGTGATTTTGCAAAAAAAACGTAGATGCTCTTTTTTGTAAAGAAGTAGGGCAAGTTTCCAGTTCGCAATGACCTTGACCTAAATGGTAGTTATGGCCATGCCTGTAGTGCTTTGCAAGAGGGTTGAGTCGGGCAGAAAGCAAGGCACTGTAATGTAATTTCTATTTTTCTAGAAAATGTGATTCAACATTGTGGATTATACTCTGCATCCAGCAGTGACAGAATGAATTATAAGCGTGGACCATCATGCAACATGAGTACCTAGCTCAGGTGGTGCAAACAAACACCACAATTCACTGTGTAACAGCCTAAATCCTTGGTGAAGTAGCAGCATCATCATTAAAAGTATGCTGCTATCTAAGTAATGCTCCTCTGATCGCGTATTTTCTTTTTGATAGCAGTAATGCTACCTTTCCCAACTACTTCTCTTACTCATCCATACTGGAGCCCTTGGTAGTTGCTATTATAGAATTAGATTTTTCAAAGATTGCTCGGAAATTTAGAGAGATAGCTAGACTGACAAGCCAGATTATAGCATATAATGTATAGTCTGATGATGATGGATGGACCACGGCTCAATCCAGAATCTTTCAAACAGTCTCTGCACACAATAGGATAGTGATATGACCAGAGCCATAGGAAGCCCTGTGACTAATCAGAGGAACAAACAAGCGATTCAAACAACACTAAGTCCAATCGAGAACTCCCTACACACATAGAGCATTGTGATTGATCCCCCTCCACAGAGGGTTGAACATCACAGTTCCCTATGCCTCATCGCTAGATTTACTAGCTGAGAAAAAACAATTTGCTACAACATTGAGATTTCTAGGCTAAGAGATTACAGCCTGTAACACATTTACCAGGTCGTTAGATCATTGTATTTTAAAATAAAGAGATAATCTCAAACCCATCACTTCTATGTTTTCTCATTTGTTCTTGACAGTTGATTCTGAGGACACAAACACTAAAGAAAAAGAGAACCTATTCATCACCTCTGGAGGACAAGATGGTGTAGTATCTGAGGAAAGCAACACTAAGGGACAAAAGAAGCTATTCACCACCCCTTTGAGAGAGGGTGGTAATGTATACAAACTAGTAAAGAACATTGAGGAAGGCATTACAAATGATGGTGGAAACTCTTCCAGTGTGGAGGATTTCTCTGGTCATGGCAATCAACAGCCTGAATTAAAAGGCCAAAACCCCTTCAATGCAACAGCAAATACTGGAGATGACTCTTCCAGTGCTGAGGATCTTTCTGGTCATGGCAGTCAACAGCATGACGAAAAAGGCCCAAGTCCTCTCAAAGGAACAACAAATGCTGGTGAAAAGTCTTCCAATGCTGAGGATCTTTCTGGTCATGGCAGTCAACAGTATGAATTAAAAGGCCAAAACCCCTTCAATGCAACAGCAAATACTACAGATAACTCAACAACTGAGTCGACAAATACAATACAGCTGAAATGCTTAAATGATGTTTCTGAAATAGATGGAAATAAGCAGGAAGAGGGGAGTAATGACTCAAATGAAAAAAACATGACAACAAACACTGAGACACCTACACATAAAGGCCAAAGCCCCACAAAGGACGGTTCCTCTGTATCAGATACAGCGTCTAAAGAAACAAATAAAACCGAGCAACAACCTGAACCGGAAAAACCTGAAAAGACGCTTTCTATCGAAGACACAATTGATTCCACCTCTGAGACAACTACACAGGCTGAGATTATTTCTTGTGATAACAGTACTCATGGTGATGAAAATTTAGGGAGTACTGGAAATGATTGTTCAAGTGGAGACCAAGCCAACACACAAACAGCCACCTCAGCTGAAAAAAGTGGTAATGCAGCATCGAGTGACGATCCGTCTAAACTCGGTTTTGAAGCAAAACTAAACATATTCAAGCAAAAAAGCGATGTAAAATAGCCATTCTATGGTTCCAAATAGTTGTGGTTCAAAATACCTGGTGGCAACTGCTGTCAGCATGCAAATTAAATTATTTCATGAATGCAAGCCTATTATGCAGGCTCACCTTTACCGATTCTGCACAAATATCAATAACCCACTGCACCTTGAAGCATAGAACTTGAGTGGCACCATGGAGTGTGATTTTCAAGCTAGGCAACAGTTTGTTCCAACATTGCAATGACATCACAACATTATGGTCACCAATATGGTCATGCGACACCAATGACACCCAACTCCACCTTCCCTCCACCACCCACTCCACAGTTCTCCTTACAGATATAAAACCCTGGATGCATTAGATTTTCTCCAACTCAGCTGCTGTACATCCCCATCCTACCTAGACCCTCTCATTCAGCACTGATGGTTGCAGTCTCAGTCCCTCAACCAATATGGCCACACCACTACCCCTCCACTCATCGTCACATCCTACCATGTGTGAAGAACCCCTCAAAGCCCAATTTTTCAAACTTACCCATTCATGTTATTGTAATCTCACTGTTCCAGTTCAATAATTTTTTATTGAAACTCATTTATATTTGTGTTCTTCTGTTGTAAATTATCTACTGCATGTGTAACTGTAAACCATTTTTGTGTATTGGAAAACACTACAGAGATGTGCTATAACAGAATTGTCAAGAATCTCAGAGCCTAAGCAAGCACATATGGTAGGTTACTAATGATTGTCATAAAGCTAACATTTAGCCTTAGCCTCTGCTATTCTGGTGATACATTAGCAGAGTGAAATGGCATGAGGGATTCTTGGGGTATCTTTGTGGCCAAAGATAAAGAGCACAGTCCGAAGTTAATCTTTCAATGAAGATGAAAATGTGATTATGATGATAACATTACAATTATGGTAATTATAGCCATAACCTAGCAACTTTATATCAGCCTTTCCCCCCACATTCAGTGTGGGGTTGTTAATCAACAATAGACACAAGTTAGCAGTTATGTCTACTTTATACCATAAGTACTGTATGCAACAGCATAAAAAAAGATGTTTGGATCAGCAGGTATTAAAGGCCAGATCGCTGTTTTAGACCATAAAAAGACACAAAGTAGTCCCACACTTCTTTGATAGTATGATGAAGGTTCTAACAGACCTTTAAACGATAGCTTATGAAATAGACTGTAACAGACTTTACCCTGACATTTGCAGTAGCGGGACTCAATTGCTAGGATAACAGGCAAGTTTATTATCTACATTTATCTTCTTTTTTTTACGGTCAACAGCATTATTTTGGAATAAAATAATATATGCTTATTTCTAACATGAAATGTCCACAAAAAATCATACATAAACAATATCAATGTTTATTTGCATTTTGCATTGCATTTTATTACTTTAATACTAATTCCTAAGGACAATGTTTTTACAATGTGAATATACGGTATCATTTCTTTTAAACCTGTTCCTTTTCATGTTTTGTTAGCTGAGACCTGTGTTTATATGTACTTATTCAAAATTCATGAATTACTTTGTAAAGACTTAAAAAGGAGTTTTGTCCCTATAGAATCTGTTGATCAATGATCTGTTGTTGACCAATTTTGCCAAATTAAAAATCCATCATCATTGAAAATGTTGGTGAAGACTCACTGGAATAGATTTTAAAAATAAAGTGTTTTTTAAATGTAAATTTTTAATGAAAATGACAGATCAATCTTCTGGCTAAATTTGTCACAAAAGTACATCTACTGAGTTTGGAAGGGTGGACATTGAGACTGGGCCTGTTGGTGTTTGACATGTCCAGTCCACCTGAAACAAAAATCCTTAAACACTGATGTTATGTATCTGCCGGCTTCTTACAGTGCAGCCTTCTCAGAATATTAAGCTGCCATTCAAACAATTCCTTCTGAATGACTCCAGCTGTGTTTGCGATCAATGCTATGCAGAGCTGATTGATTTGAGGTCCAGCATGCTGGATAGAAATGAGTGGAGAGAATTTGGCCACATTTTGGGAGCAAGGCCACCTGCCACCTGTAGTCTCCACCAACTGCTTCGTTTTAGAAATTGCCTTCATGACATCACTACTCAACTATTGTACATGAAAACCTTTCCAATAACGTTTTGTGGAGCGGTTGGGTATAGTTTCTAGCCTGGCAACTGTATTGTTGTATTTAGCTTTAAAGATATATGTATTCCTGGGGCACTTTTTACTATATTGCTTAAAATGACATTTACACATTGATTGCAACCAACTACTTAAATCCACCAATGCAAAAATAAAATTTGTTAAGTCACCTGTGGAAGTAACAGGACAGACAAAACAACATCCAATAATTTTAAGCAACAAGTAACAATGATTGGATAGTGATATGTCTGTCAAACCCAACTGTTGTTTCTACCTCCCACTTCATTATTCATTTCTGTACTCCAGAAGTGTGGCTTCAAGGGAAATCTGAATCTGAATTGTTTATTGTCAAATGCCTAGCATTCAAATATTTTTTCTAGGATTCCATATCCCACCTTTGGTGTGCTGGCAAGACTTGTATCAACGTCTACAGTATGGCGAACATAAATACAAAACTGAATTACAGAGAGGCATGCAATTTCCACCGCCTGGCTTTAGCATTTACATTGCCTGAGCGGAAGCGAGCTAACTGATTAGGGTGGCAACTTGGATGTGAACGGCATTTTCTCCCATTAGTCAGGGAGCCAAGGTCTAAAAAGCTCAAGAAAATAGGTTGAACCCGACAACGTCTGTTATACTTTTCATTTTTGTTTTTTTGGTTACCTTTAACCCCAAGAACAAATAATTGGAGGGTCTGCTCTGCCGGAAATATCGCGAAAAAAAGTTGTCCCCATTTTAGTGTATGCACCCTTCAATATTTAGCAGAAAAATGTGAAAAACTTTTTTCCCCCTAAATCCTCAGTGGCTGTCAAAAAACACATTCCAGATGCACAGAATGCATGCTGACAACATTAATTGGAAAAAAAAATACATTTATGTATGATTTCCCCTCCATTTAGTGCTAAAAGTAGGCATTTTCTCAATATTTCTTTACTTTACTTCATTGTCAATCAACTATTCCCAACTAACTTCCCAACCAACTATTATAAAATCCAACCAGAATCAGTGTAAATGGGATGATTACTAGTTGGGCTATCAACTAATTGCCAATCAACAAGCTCAGCAAGCCATGTTTCCACATACTGGTAACTTAACATAGTCGTAGAAGATAATGCACACTGCCAAAAGATTAAACTTCGTATATTTCTACAAAACTCACCTAGTATGAATAACAAAAGTTAATAAATGTTGTTTCTAGGTGCCCTGGAAGTTATGCCGCTTTGAACATAATGAGGACTTGATTATCAGCACGTCTTCTTTCTTTATTTTTTCATGTATTTATTTATTTTTTATTATTTTATTTGTTGGTTTGCAAAATTTAAGTATTCCTAGTCACATTTCCGACATGAAACAGAAAAAAAACAATATGTAAAGGACTTTTATCAGATGGTGATATGATAATGATTATAGGATTTTATATAAAACTGTATCCTTAATAGGAATATTAGGGGTGCACAATGACTTTTCCTTAAACCAAATTTTGTCAAAGTCTGTACTTGTCCTGTTTAGTGACTACTACAAACCGCACTGTGATGAATATGCAGCAGTGTAGAAGACAGCAGTGTAGATGATGATGAAGATGGCCAATACCTCTTGTGGTGAGCCATATTTCCACAGTTCGTAGGAAGTATTACCTGGGCCTTTTTGAGGATACCGTTGATCTCCCATTTTAGATTCTGGGAGATGATGGATCCCTGAAACTTGAGAGTCTACATGTAACTGTTGGTCAATAGCAAGGAGACGTCTTGTGCCCGCCTGACATGTGTCCACGCCCTATAGTTTGAGAGAAGAGCTATAGAGTGCTGAGTTCTAGGTTGTTCTAGGAGTTCTCCTGCCAGTCAGGAAGATGGAGAGCCACTGACAGATGGCAGGAAATTACCTCAGAGACTTTGGTGGTAAGAATTTTAGGTATGATAATCCAAAAAAGCTATGATTGTCCACAAACAGCACTGTAGCACAGGCCCAGGCTGTTCAAGGCGTTGCAGAATGAAATGCAGCCATGTTCACTGCATCATCCACTTCCACTTCCCTATAGACAGACTGCAGGGGGTCCAACTCATGACGTATGGTGATGTTTTTGAGATGAGGCAGTACTATTGACTAATTGACATTCAAAGGACTTCACAGTGAATGAAGTCAAGGTCCGTAATCATTCAATGACATGATGGAGGGTTTCTTGGGAACTGGGACGATGAGCTGGTTAGTACTACACCATCCAACAAAGTCTTCCACAAGGCTCTTGTACTCCCCTTTCCTGGCCATCTTTGAGACACCCAACAATTGCAGTGTTGTCAGAGAATATCTCATATGGTATATGATTCAGAGTTGTACTTGAGGTTTGTGGTGTTCAAAGTGAATAGTGCAGGAGAGAGTGCAGTTCCACGTGGATTCCCTGTGCTGCCAACCATTTTAAATATCCAGTAGGCTATGTCATTCGGACATTTCAGAGTAGCCTAAAATGATATTGAGGCTTTAAGCCTGTTCATTACAAACTAGAATTGAACTCATCACTGATACCATAATTTTGGTTGAATTTTTATAAACTTTTTTATACAGTAACCTCTATGAGTAGCCTATATCATTTGGTGAAAAGTATGACATATGGACTGATGACTGATGGGGGAATAGTTAATTGCCAGCAATGAAGTAAATATGAAAATATTTGGAAAAAGTGAGAAAATCTGCCATTTTTTGTACAAAACTGATGAGAAATCATATTAAAATGTGTTTTAAGATTTTTCTTTTCAGTTGATGTTGCCAGTACATGTGTTCTGTGCATCTGCAATGTATTTCTGGACAGAGACTGAGGATTTGAAGAGGGAAAAAAATCATTTTTCACATTTTTCTGATGAATAATACACTGTATACACTAAAATAGGCACACATTTTTTTCGCGATATTTCCGGCAGAGCAGACCCTCCAATTATTGGTTCTTAGGGTCAAAATTAACAGAAAAAACACAAATAAAAAGTATAACAGACGGTGTCCGGTTCAACCCATTTTTGAGACCTTGGCTCCCTGACTACATAGACTAGCCTGGGAGATCCCATGCTCCTTTGCGCACTTATTTCATTTCACTCTGCAAAGCACATGTGATTTTTAGTTTGGCGTCCGCCAGGCTCCCCAATGACATGAACTACCACAAATCATCTTGCCTCATTAAGAATCTTTCCTGTAACTGTACGGAAGAGCATTAGTCTCAATAGGAGAGATATATTTTGCAAATCTCTGAGAAAGAATCTCAGAATTTTCGAGAAAAAAATCGAAATTTTCGAGAAATAAAGTCGAAAGTTTTGAGAAATAAAGTCGAAAATTTAAAAGTCGAAACTTTCGAGAAATAAAGTCGAAAGTTTTGAGAAATAAAGTCGAAAGTTTTGAGAAATAAAGTCGAAATATTCGAGAAAAAACTCAAAAGTTTTGAGAAAAAAGTCACAAATTTAGTCTACCCGGAAGTAGGTCATTCAGAGCCGTTAGACTTCGTCTGCAAGGCCTGGTGCTGCTGAAATGGAGGAGTTAATCAAATGTTATTTTGAGGTTGGATTTAATAACAGAGAGATCCTTGACGTCTTAGCACAGAATCACAGTATTGTGATTTCTATCCGGACACTGTAGAGGCGGTGTCGTGAACTTGGACTGTGCAGGAGGCGAAATCAGTCGGACATCGACAATGTGATAGCCTTCGTGCAGGAGGAACTGAGTGGGAACGGACAGATGCAGGGCATGTGTTGTGGGTGGAGGTGTATACCACCAGCAATGACCCTAAAGTCATTGCCTCGTATTATATCAAGTGCATCGAGTTGTCTTTCCCCCAGATAACCAATTGGCTAATCAAACGGAAGGCTACTGACCCTCATTTGCCAAGTACTCAAAGCCGGCATTTCCATTATCATGAACTAAACATGCCGTGGCACAGCGCCTTTGACCCTGCTGCGCGCTGCATGGCGAGGTCCGCCTTGCGCGCACGCAAAGTGGAGAGAATTCGCACACTGTCATTATCATTGCGACTCCCCACCCTGCCTATGTTGTACCCTAACTCTCCTATGAACATTATGACCTCGTAACATCCCCAGTGGCATTAGTCAAAACCTCCAGCCTCCACGTTACTGTCGGATTGTGGAGAGGCACGGTCAGAAGGCATAGAAGCTAGCTGGCTAGCGCGATAAAAACACTGTGCTCCCATATAAACTCCGGCATTCCCCACACTACTAACTTGCCTCCTAACTTCACTATGAACAATCCGACCCCCTGAAATATTGTTACCACCACTAACATTGGCCAAGGGATCCGATGTTTGTGCTTGGTGTGGGGCTAAACCTAGCACTCTAGAATCTTTGGGCTAAACTCTCACTTTGTCCAGCTGCATCATAACAAGGCAGGGACGCATCTGAAGCGGGTGTCACCCTCTCCCAGCCTCTCACTGATCTCATTCATGTCCACTGACCACCGGCAAATATCACTTCCGCCCGCCTTCTACATATTTCTGACTTTTTTTCTCGAAAATTTTGACTTTGAATCTCAAAACTTTTGACTTTATATCTCAAAACTTTCGACTTCATTTCTCGAAAATTTCGACTTTGAATCTCAAAACTTTTGACTTTATATCTCAAAACTTTCGACTTTTAAATTTTCGACTTTATTTCTCAAAACTTTCGACTTTATTTCTCGAAAATTTCGACTTTTTTCTCGAAAATTCTGAGTTTCTTTCTCAGAGATTAGCAAAATATATATCTCCTACTGATCCTAATGCTCTTCCGTATAACTGCCCTGAGGCATTGGGATTAATTTTAGGCCAGAGAGCCACCTACTGGCCACCCACCAACTAACACCACTGCCTTAGATGTCTCCCATCCAGGTACTAACCAAGCCACATCTGCTTCAGATATTCAGCTGAGACAGGGTACCAGGTTGCTGGCAAACTATTGGATGTGAAAGCCTGGCCGGATGTCTACCCGTGCTAAATCCAGCATTAACACCGGCCTCTCGGGATTTATTGCTTACTGAGATACAGCAGAAGACCCTATGGTGTAGATCACCTCGGGATGACCTTATATATATTAGGGTGCATCAAATTTGAATGGGAAATTTAAATTTGAAAACATCAAGTTGGCTGGCCTTGCATTTTGTTCCTATTGATAGAAAAATGACTTTTGCAAAGTTTTGAGAAATTTCATTGAGATTTAGGGGTGCCACCAGCCCTCTGTTTTTTGTTAGCTTAAGTGCTAATAATGCTAGTGGCCACCAATGGAGTTCTAATTTAACCAAAACTGCAGCTCAAGAAAAATGAGGTGATCTTTCTGTTTTTGGGTTTGATGTGTTTTAATGCATATTATAACTAGATGTACCGCATGCCGGTACAAAATATGACCGCCGCAGTCACAGTCAGTTATTTTGTCCGAGTAGTAATTAATCCAGCCGCGTTACCACCACCAGTGAACAGCACAGGAAGCGGCGACGATCCCACTGAAGGTTGGCGTAGCAGCTAGCTAGCGGCGACGATCCCACTGAAGCAGCGACGATCCCACTGAAGGTTAGTGTAGCAGCTAGCTAGCAGCGACGATCCCACTGAAGCAGCTAGAAGTGGCGACGATCCCACTGAAGGTTGGCGTAGCAGCTAGCTTCAGTGGGATCGTGAGGTTTACTTTTTCGTGGAATTGCCCATATATGTATATATATATATTATGTCAGTTACTGTAACACAATATACAAGTAAGATAGATGTGGGAAATATTACATTGTCTACAACAACTTGTCAAGCCTTTTAAATACCACATCATATAGTACTTCCCACCTGACTAAAACTTGAGTTTTGGGGTATTATTAGCTCATTATCTCCCTTCAGAACGCCATTCTCTTCTCTGATTGGCTGCTAGGTGGCCATTAATTCCAGATAACCGGCTACTTTGGAAGTAGTTCCAAAAAATAACTCATCTAATAACTGATTACCGTTCCATATGAATGCCTTTCAGAATGGTAACTATAACAACAATAAGCAACCTTGTAGATCTACTTTCAACTGAAAGTAGTACCCAAACCGAACAGGTTAGCTTCTTTTAAATTTGAGTTGCATATTTCTTTTACGTTTTATACGCTTCTTCAAATATACGAGAGATAGATAGATACGGGAGATAAGTGGGATAATGAGGTGTCCAGTTATTCATTTATAATTGTCTCGTCGGCCGTTATCCCTTACTTATTCTGTAAGCATTCTTTTGTGATCTATCCAACTCCTATGATCTGAGGGTTGATTCACAGATAGCAAGGCTAAGAAATGGTTTTAGAATATGTTTTTTTTTTTTTTGTGCATCCTTTATTTCGTGGTATTTTATCATTTCTTTTTCTCTGTCAAAATACAACAGAATATATAACAAGTGTAATGTTAAAAGCTTATACTGAACTTTTTTATACTGAAAATTTAGGTTAGTTACACTTAACATATTACATTTACTGACATTACTGTAATTGAGTATTTTTTGTATGCAGTTTGTAATTTTTAGGATTTTTTTTTTTTTTTTTTTTTTTTTTTTACATACACAGGTTTTGTCTTACAAGTACATTTTGACACAAGTATTTTACTTCACTAAATTAATAGTCCCACATTACTAAGTTATTATCAGCCTGAACTGAAAGGAAATGTAGCCTATTCTTAGATTATGGTTGGTGCCCAGCAAGAGATACAGGTCATGGAGGAGGTGGAGGATTGCCACTCGCCTTCATAACCTCATAATTCCCTCGGGTTGGAATCTCACAGCACAAAGATTACACGTTTCCATTTGTGTGGTGGAATCAAATAATTACCGGTAGCAGAAAGCAAAAGGATAACTCCAGTTTCATCAACTGTATCCTAGTACATTATGTGATCTACATGTATGTACATACTGTAGGGCAAAGCGTCACCTAGTGGTCATTTATGTCACCTTGTGGCATAGGCCTGCCTATTATCTAGTCAGTTATTCAAACGTTATGGTGGTTATCATGAGGGGCAAAAGGGCAAGTTGGCAAAACCAGTGCTTTACAAGTTCAGAGAATGTCGTATGGGAGTGGCTGTGTGATTTGATCTGGCTGTGCTGTTCATTATGACCAGAAAGCCCATATGTACTTTTCTTCATTTGCCAAGGGTTAGACAGCCAATCTAAAACAGGCTTTAACCCCTTGTATGATGTGATGGAGGCATGTTTAACATCCGAAAATTAACTCAACCACGACCAACAGAGGCATTTTGAATGATCAGTAGTTGATAATGCCATGTACTGTGTCCTGTCCAGTAGGCCTACACTGTCTGACACCTTTTTCAGGTATATTGTAGAACACTATTGTGTTCAGAAATGAATAGGCTTGCTTTATTTGGTCCACTCAATCTCAATATTGGACCCTTTGTAGGGTTAATGTATATTTTTTTTATTTCAGTAGCATGACATGGTTGAGAGTTTTTACATAAGTTAGTCAAAAGCACTGAGTTATGAGTGACTCTTAAGCGGCTATGGGGAAGGAACAGATGGAAGCCCTCTTCAGGTTGCAGTCCACAGATGTCCACCAGCTCGCCTCTGGGGGAGAAATATGGAGACAGGGAGAAAGAGACAAGGGGAGAGGAGGATGGAATTAAATTGAATTATTAAAATAAATTTTCAATGGTTTAACAGGAATTATAATAACTAGCTTGATTACATGTACCAGACTGTGCAGTCTGTTTTAAATATAGTATTTAGTAAACTGGATCTGTACACTGGCATATGAACTTTTGTTCCTAATATAACTGAATTGAGGTGAGGAGTGCTGATTGTGTCTCACCCATTCTGAACATCTCCACACAAGAGGCGCTGCTCTCAGTGTAGGCCCAAGCGGAGCCATGCAGCCACTCAAAGGTCTACTGCTGAGCCTAGGAAACTAGTTAAGTATACTTGATTCTCACGTATGTAGCAGGACGCCCATTTGCGTCTCACCAAAATGACATTTAGTTTTAGGTTAATGGGGAGGCGGACCCAAGTCGCCTATATATCGGAAGGTGGCTTCTAAAGCCCCGTGCACATACGTCGTTACTCGCTCCTCGCCTCTAGCTAGCTCGCTGAGAAACACTCGCTTGTTACCAAGGTATCGATTTGTTTATTGGTCACTGCCGAAGTATCGGAGAAGAACACGTTACAAGTTATAATCACACGCCTGTGCATACCATTACGTTTAAAATGCTTACAGTTCACTCATTTATTATGTTTCACATATATTATGAACCACAGTTTGCAAAAACAAGAGATATTTTGTCTACAAACGTAAGTTTTCCATGTAACTCGCTGCTTCAGTTAACTGTCAATCAATGGAATCTTCCATTCTCATTGGTTACTCGCTTTACTCGCATCGCTGAAAGTTAAAATAATTTTATCTCCGTACCCGCCCACATCGCCTCGCTGGTAGCTACTCGCCTGTCTTTTTACTCGCATCGCTCAAACTCATTGACAATACGTTGTCCCTCCTCGCTTAGCGACGAGCGAGTAACGATGTATGTGTATGCGGCTTAATCGAGACGGCTACTTTTGTTTAGCCTGACATAGCCCGACCATAATACCGCTGTTCATCCGTATTCATGGTCTGGAGGTTCTTTAACCTGACGCGATTGTAGGGCGGGGGGGGGGGCATTCAGTTCTGGTTTGAAACGATTGGACGGCTCATCTAATCAGCTTTGCCAGTCGGTTGCCTCTCTACCGGTGTAAACCCGCCCCAGAATACCGTCCCCAGACCATGGATACGGATGAACATGTCAGGCTAACTATTGTTGCCTTCAGGCGAACTGGGCCCTGGTGTTGCGCTGTGATGCACAGGCCATCAGGCCATTTGTTTTATTGAGGTCTTTGACCTCAAGTAAGTTTATTTTATAGTTTATTATTTCGCTTTGTTAGTCTGTGAGTCCATGTCGTGAGTCTTTATTTCATCTGTTTTTGTAGAGCCATTTTACCACCTCTAGTCCGTATCTCAGTGGGACGCGTTGTAAAGCTTTCCGTAACAGGTATGTTTGGCTGATTTATAATTTTGTCATCAGTGGTTCATAGGCGTTCCTCACCTAGCTATTTTTCTGGTTGTTAGCTGCTGGTATCTAGTACTCCCGGCCAGGTGCTCATCCATGATGGGTGGGAGGATAACGTGCGCTGTATGGTAGGTCCAAGAGCTAGTTACAGGTATCATCATTTTCCTGTATGGACCATAGTTAACTTTCATGTTTACATTTATAGATGCGGTGTGGTGCAAGGCGTTCGAGTGGACCGGCATCTTGTCTGTCCACCCTATGAACTGGCTGCAGCTGTTTTGTCTCCTGCAAATGTTTACCTTTGTTTTAATGTGTGTTTGTCTTAATGTCAGCTAGCACGCAGGGTAATTGATTGGTGGCTTGCGGTGCTACTTGCATGCTTTTAGCGGTGCTGCGCATGGAGGTATTAATAAACCTGGAGAAACATACTAAGTCCCGCCTCCCATTCATTCCAATGTGGAATGCTAGGCTAGTGAATTCATCCAAAATTGAACAAAATTTTCAGCTGTCAAGATGGCGTTTCATGGAGCTCACTTCCGACTCCATTTCATTTGGGCCAATGAGGGCCCATGTTACTAATGGAGATGAGCTACAGATGGCAAGTCTGGGCGCGCCCACAAAAGTTTGTGCACAGGGAGCTCGTTTACATGAGCTGAAAGTGTAGCATTAACCAATCAGCATATGTCAAATGGAGTCGGATATGATGTCATTTCTGGAAAATGGCGACGAGGAAGTGCAATGCTAATTGGCAAAGCTAACCGGCCAAATCCTGACCCCCTGGGTGCTGCGTATGAATCCTCCTGTGCTCTGAATTTAGTCTGTCTCCATGTATTGTCTCACATGACGTAACTGTATTCTTTCATGTGTATGTGGTTGTGCGTGCGTGTGTGTGAGGTCGTATGCAAACCTGTGTGTGTGTTCACTACATCCCAATGCCAGTGGACAGTTGCAGTTAGGCTATCTCAGGGGTCGGCAACCCGCGGCTCTTGAGCCGCACGCGGCTCTTTAGCACCCCCTTAGTTGCTCAATGGAGGTTTTGCAAAAATGTGTGAAAATGGAAAAATAATAGCCTATGGTTTCTTAGGGGTAAACATGACACAAACATTCTTATGCTGTAAGAATGTAGCCAATGTAGTTGTAAATATATTTCATTGTATTTGATATTTAAGAAATTTGCGCTTCAAATGCTGGAAACCATTTTATCATTCAAGCGCAAGCTGACAGTCAGGGATAGAGCGAGGCACGCTCTCCCACTTCTCATCCCTGAGTTAGTTCAAAGACGCCCATCACGATCACACACTCAACAGTGATTATTTGCAAGGTGCAAGGTCCGATGATAGCCTACGTGTCAGTAGCTGAGGGGGGAAGAAAAGGATGCTGCTGCGTTTGACAGTTGCACAGACTTGTGGCATTTGCGAACTTATGAGAAGACGATAATGCACAGAAATCGAAGTTTATCTGTCTTATTTTAATTTTGTTCGACTGACTGATGAATATTTAAGCCAGCTGCATTTTAATTGCAAGCTGCGTTACTCCTTTGCGATTGTAATTTATTTAATGTCTGACGCTGAGTAAGGGAGAGAATTAAAAGTTTGTTTTATTTATTTTTCTCATTTGCACTGACTTAGGCTACTTAACTTGGCATTTGACTTACCTTTTCAAAAGACAGCCGTTTTATTTTTTATAATTGCAAGCGTTTTAACGACAGGCTGCTGTTTTTTGCGGTCTGTTGATTGTTATTGAACAGTGAGTTCTATTGTTATTGACGTTGAGGAGAACATTTAATATCCAGGTGGGCTGAAAATAGCATGAGGCAATGCACTTTTTTGTTCTGGAGACATAAAACCAGTGCAACAAAACCCAACACATTAATATTGTAATGGAAGTTAGGCTAAACTTGAAGCAGCAATAGGCCTATCGTAGGCTACATCAGTAGTCACGTGGTGCGTAATTCTCTCAAGGATGCGCTGCAGGGAAAATAAACATTTAATCATGAATGTTCATTTTGTATTTGTAGCCTACTTAGTCATTTTAATAGTAGACATACAACTTATGTAGCCTATTGAGAGTCTATGTTGCCTTATATAAGGCTTTTAGGTTTTTGCGGCTCCTGACAGGTATGTTTTTTGTTTTTTTGGGCCAATATGGCTCTTTGAACATTTTGGGTTGCCGACCCCTGGGCTATCTAATCCAGACTTGTTAAACTTTAATAAGATAAGTGGCATATTCTAGATAAATGAGCAATGTTAATGTAATGGCAGACATGGTCTGTGTGATTAATTCTCCTTCTCTTGTGGACAGAAACTAGGCCCTCCTGGGTGTCTGACGGGCTCAAGGTGGTGGATTCCCTGCACTGGCCTTCACTCTTTTCTCACCTTTGTGGTGCCATTTGTTCACCTTGCTGTGAATCCATATGTGTGTGTGTGTGTGTGTGTCTCCTTTCCCACCTGGGTTAAGCCTGCCCTACATCCTAGTAGTCTTTCAACCACAACGCCCCATAGCACTGCAAGGCCCACTGCCTGGCACCGTTCATGTTGCCAGATTCTATCTGGAGTGCGTCAATCTCTCTGTGTGTACATCGATGGCTCTGTTGATTGCATAATAATTTTTTTATTTATTTATATTCATATTCCTTGGTGTCTGAAGCCTGTCTCTGCTCAATTGAACGAACCTGTAAGACCTAGATGTTTTAATGGCAGTGTAATGTCTCTTAAAGACTTCCCGGAAAGTTAGGTCCGGGTCCTTTAATTTGGATGCAGTATCAAAGGAATATGTAATTGAATAACAAACATAATACGCACACACCGGAGCTCCCTTTTTGACGTTTTTTAAGTGTTACATTTCGAACATACCGTCCTTCCTCAAAAATGTCAGCCCTTTAGAAAGAGAAACTTATTGACACAGTGCGAAGAAGCTAATGTCCAAAAGACTTTTACTTTTATTATTATTACCTCCGTCAAACAGGTTATGTTTTCGGTCGCGTTTTTTTGTCTGTTGGTTTGTCAGCAAGATAACTCAAAAAGTACTGCAGGGATTTGGATGAAACTTTCAGACAATGTGTATATTGGGACAAACAAAAGCTGGTTATATTTTGGTGGCGATCGGTGAACCCAGCCCCCCCCCCCCCCCAAACAGTACTGAAATAACATCAAATAAAATTCTGAATCATAAGATGACCTTCAAAGATGGTATATTGTGAACAACACATTTTGACCAACATATCAGTCATGGGATGCCTGACTGAAATGACCACTTCAGCCTAATATTGGAGACTATACAATACAATTAATTAATGATCTGTAGGTTAAACCGTTTATCACAGCAACTAGTTACCACAATAGATGAGTTGCTCTTGTGGCGTTCTTTCAAATGATATATGTACTGTATGGCATTTGGGAGAGAAAAAACTCTCAGAGTTATTAAATAGAGAAATTATAGATTTGGAAATTATAGGCGCACGCGCACGCGACCGCATCCCAATATTAAATGCATTCGCTGTTTTTATATTGCAAAGGGTCGGGTGATGGGTAGTGGTAGGGACAATTTTAAGGTTACCTGCTGTCATTCATGCACAACAATCTTTGACATGACGTGCTTTCATCTTTGTCGTTAGCTCTTTCTAACTCGGACAGGTATAACTTTTTTGCCCTCTCAATCTTGCTTCAAACAGGCGCACGTGACAGGCTACATGGGCGCACCCCTCAATTTGGGGTGAATTAAAACTGTGGACAATAAAGTAGAGGGGAGGGTTGTTTCTTACATTATTTTAAACTGCATATTTAGAGGATAGTGAGTTAAAAGCAGCAGCTTTAAACATGTGTCCACATGATATACAAAACTTTTTTTTCTCCCTACCGTTTCGGCGCCCCCCCTGGGCGAGCGCCCATATGCACCGCATATAGTGCATACCCCCTTTTTGCGCCACTGGGTGAACCAGAACATGATCTGGAATGTATATTGTGTCTGTGACCACATTGTCTTGGCGGAGGTCTGCACTCTCTGAGCGCTTTTCTAGTTTTTGTAAATAAGAAGCTTTCTTCAATTACTCAGTTGAAAATTACAATGAAAGAAATTCGGTAGATATACATCATTCTGTCTGTAAATAGGCGTAATGAATGCTCTCTCAACTTAGTATTGACATGACACCTCCAGGGTTAATATACAAACAGGCAAGACTATGACAAACTTGTAAAAAGAATCGTGACTAAAAAAATGTCTGTTGATGATTAATAGAAAAAAAGGAAACCTGGCCTAGTCGTGAACAGACAGAACAGCCCAAGGACATTTTTTGAGAATGCCATATATTTTTTTACTTTCACTTTTATGCAGGGCGTATGGGGGGCGAATTTGCGAAACGTAGGGGTCTGAACGAGCCATGGCACAACCGTCTATTTTCTTCCTTATTTTGACCCTTTTCTACGGTAAGATGTATGCTTGATACAGTAACAAATAAGTAACAGATAACTACAAATAGGTTTAGAAGTGTGAAGTTTAACTTTCTTAGCCACTTGACACAGAGGAGAAGCCAAGCCAATCCGGTCGAATTGGCGCAGGCTATTGTTCGTTGGTTTTGCTTAATCGTTTCGTATGCGAATGTTTTTTTGTTTTTTTTTTACAGATAAGAGCAAAGTTGTACAGTATGTATGTAGTATGTAGTCTAGTCTATGCACTCGTCTGATAACCTGAAAAAGGTGTTTTGATTGGCTGTTCATTTTGCCTCTTTCTTATTGAGAAGAATTATAATTAGGAGTGGAGAGGATGGTAAACTCGCATTTAACAAAGTAATAGCGAAATAGGTAGAGAACATAACCATGTAGATCACTTCCAGGTAACCTTGAGCGACCTCTCTCTAGTATATCCGTGTTTATGGGCTTGATGTCCTTACAGTGTCCGTGTTTATGGGCTTGATGTCCTTAAAGCCACAGTCACTAAGCTTTTGTCTGTCTTCTTGTTACATTTATTGTGCTATATGAGCTATATTTGACAAAACTGAACAAAGCTCTCTATTTAGGGGTCCAAGCAGCGAAGCTGCGCGGAACCCTATTGTTTTTGTTCCGTTTTTTATTATTAGGGGTCCAAGCAGCATAGCTGCGCGGAACCCTATTGTTTTTGTTCTGTTTATTGGGGGCCAAGCAGCGCAGCTGCGGGGCACCCTTAGTGTTTCTACCTTTTCTTATTATTATTATTATTATTATTCCTCTGCCATTGAAGTCTATGGCAGCCCATAGAACCGCTTACGGGAAAATGCTGAAATTTGGCACACTGATTGGGGACACGCCCCTGATCATTTTGACCAAGTTTCAGGGTCCCATCACACACCCTGTAGCGCCACAGCCTGGTCAAAGTGAAAAGTGCAAAACATCAACTTTTGACTCGTGCGACCCATCTTCGAGCAACCAGTACCGTTAGAGTCCTTGGACCAAGCCCACTCCAACGCACTCTGTGACGTAATTTTCCGCCATCTTGGAATGACGCCATCTTGGATTGATTGGAAAGTGAAACTAATTTTACAGCGGTCCCAAACTTTGTCCGAATTTGACGAAACTTGGTATACAGGGTCTTCAGACCACGCCTCACAAAACCTATCAATTTCGTCTTCGGGTTCGAAAGCGTTCGGCCACAACAGCCAATGAAATTTGACGGCGAAGCCGCCAAACAGGAAGTGACCTCAGATCTCGGAGACCCTTTGACCAATCTTGACCAAACTTGGTGGGTGGACTCTACACCCGACCCTGACCACTCCCACCTATCCACGTTTGACACTCTAGCGCCACCAGCTGGTAAAAATCAAAAAATGCATTCTTACATGCTAGCTTAACATAACTAGTATCTTTGGAATCCTTGGTCCACGCCCATTCTAACGCACTCTGTGACGTAATTTTCCGCCATCTTGGAATGACGCCATCTTAGATTGATTGGAAAGTGAAACTAATTTTACAGCGGTCCCATACTTTGTCCGAATTTGACGAAACTTGGTATACAGGGTCTTCAGACCACGCCTCACAAAACCTATCAATTTTGTCTTCGGGTTTGAAAGCGTTCGGCCACAGCAGCCAATGAAATTTGACGGCGAAGCCGCCAAACAGGAAGTGAGTTCATATCTCAGTAATACTTCCATGTATCGCAATGAAACTTGGTACGTAGACTCATGATCACATCCTGAGTTAATATATAAAAGCAGTTCACCACTAGGGGCGCTATAATTTCTTAAATATTCTCCGATTGACACCAAATTTGGTACATAGACTCAGGACACTGTCCTGAACACGCCCCATTAATTTGGTGAACACTGACCACTAGGGGCAGTATAATTTCTTGAACATTCTCCAATTGACACCAAATTTGGTATATAGACTCAAGACACTGTCCTGAATAAGCTCAAAAAAATTGGTGAACACTGACCACTAGGGGCAGTATAATTTCTTGAACATTCTCCGATTGACACGAAATTTGGTATATAGACTCAAGACACTGTCCTGAACACACTCAAAAAATTTGGTGAAGATTGACCACTGGGGGTAGTATAATTTCTTGAACATTCTCCGATTGACACCAAATTTGGTATATAGACTCAAGACACTGTCCTGAATAAGCTCAAAAAATTTGGTGAACACTGACCACTGGGGGCAGTAAAATTTTTGAACATTCTCCGATTGACACCAAATTTGGTACATAGACTCAAGACACTGTCCTGAACACACTCAAAAAAGTTGGTGAACATTGACCACTGGGGGCAGTATCATTTCTTGAACATTCTCCGATTGACACCAGATTTGGCACATAGACTCAAGACAGTGTCCTGAACATGCTCCATTAATTTAGTGACCACTGGAGAAGGGGGGGGGGGGTGTTTGGTGTAATGGACACTGGACAACAGTTTTAGTGGACACTGATCGCTGGGGGTGCTGGGGTCACAGGGGCTTGTGCGACAAAGGCAACACTGCGACAAACTCAACAAAGCACTGTGGGTGCTGGGTTCACTGGGCACTGGGTCTTTGTGGCAGGGGGGTGGGTGGGGCAGTGTTGGGTTTAATGGAAGCTGGTCAACACTTTTAGTGGACACTAATCGCTTGGGGTGCTGGGGTTACTGGGGCTTGTGCAACACTGCGACAGACTCAATAAAGCGCTGGGGATGCCAGGGGTGCTGGGGTCACTGGGCACTGGGTCCTTGTGGCGGCGGGGTGGGTGGGGCAGTGTTGAGTTTAATGGACACTGGACAACAGCTTTAGTGGACAATGTTTGCTGGGGGTTCAAGGGGTGCTGGGTTCACTGGGCACTGGGTCTTTGTGGCAGGGGGGTGGGTGGGGCAGTGTTGGGTTTAATGGACACTGCTCAACACTTTTGGTGGACACTGATTGCTTGGGGTGCTGGGGTCACTGGGGCTTGTGCAACACTGCGACAAACTCAATAAAGCGCTGGGGATGCCAGGGGTGCTGGGGTCACTGGGCACTGGGTCCTTCTGGCGGGGGGTGGGTGGGGCAGTGTTGAGTTTAATGGACACTGGACAACAGCTTTAGTGGACAATGTTTGCTGGGGGTTCAAGGGGTGCTGGGGTCACTGGGCACTGGGTGTTTGTGGCAGGGGGGTGGGTGGGGCAGTGTTGGGTTTTATGGACACTGGACAACATTTTTAGTGGACACTGATTGCTGGGCGTGCTAGGGTCACTGGGCACTGGGTGTTTGTGGCAGGGGGGTGGGTGGGGCAGTGTTGGGTTTAATGGACACTGGACAATACTTTTAGTGGACACTGATCGCTGGGGGTGCTGGGGTCACAGGGGCTTGTGCGACAAAGGCAACACTGCGACAAACTCAACAAAGCACTGTGGGTGCTGGGTTCACTGGGCACTGGGTCTTTGTGGCAGGGGGGTGGGTGGGGCAGTGTTGGGTTTAATGGAAGCTAGTCAACACTTTTAGTGGACACTAATCGCTTGGGGTGCTGGGGTCACTGGGGCTTGTGCAACACTGCGACAAACTCAATAAAGCGCTGGGGATGCCAGGGGTGCTGGGGTCACTGGGCACTGGGTCCTTGTGGCGGGGGGTGGGTGGGGCAGTGTTGAGTTTAATGGACACTGGACAACAGCTTTAGTGGACAATGTTTGCTGGGGGTTCAAGGGGTGCTGGGGTCACTGGGCACTGGGTGTTTGTGGCGGGGGGGTGGGTGGGGCAGTGTTGGGTTTTATGGACACTGGACAACACTTTTAGTGGACACTGATCGCTGGGCGTGCTGGGGTCACTGGGCACTGGGTACTTATACCTAGGCTGACACTGTCGAAACATGCTCAATGCGCTTTTTGGGGGTGAGATAATGTCACGTTGTGGTTAGGAGCTTGGGAGTGTTGCGCGGGGGGCGTGTGCGACAAAGGCGATACTGCGACAAACTCGACGATTGCTGCTTGGCCCCCTCATTGCTGCTCGCAGCTATATTTATTATTATTCTTCTTTTTCTCCGCTAAAAGTGGTTGGGCAGCCTAAACCGCAAGGCCAAAACTCCTGTAATTTTCCAGAAAGACCAGAAATTGCCCCCACTACTCAGAGCCTAAAACTAGTGGTACTGCACACATAGGTGGCGCTATAATTCAACAAATTCCATTCAAGCCCATATCTCCTGACCAGTAGTGCATACACTCAAAAGTCCTATAGTCCCTTAATCCTTGGACTTGACTGCATCTTTCTTACAATGGTCTTATTTTACAAAAAATGTTTAGTTTGCCCAGAATTTCTGACTTTAGCCAAAGTGAAACTAAAGTTTCACAGGCCACAAAATTAGTCATATCATGACCAAAATGGTCAGACACAATCTACAGACCAAGCCACTCTATTCTATTCATTGTCACTTGCATATGTCTATCGGTATTAATATTATAGTTAATTAAAGTTTGAGCACTTTGATTAAAATCAACCAAACCCTTTGAAATTTTAATAGCTTAATCATTTTATAAGTTCAAGTAACTGTGCAAAATCTCCCTGGTCTACTCTTTGTCAAAGTGCTTTAATTTTAGTTTGAAATCAGTGGTCTGCTTGTAGGCTATCCCTTACGACTTTGAGTGAGTGACTCGCCAGCGGTAATGCTATGCAGGCAGACTGGCTCAGTGAGCATAGGCCTAGCAATTCAAAGTGAAAGGCTATGAGGTCAAGGGTTCAAATCCCAACATGACAAGGTTGATGAAAATGCTAATTCTGTTGTCAAAACTCACACACACAAAACTACTTTATGGCAATATCAAACACAATCTAAATCAAACAGCACAGTTACCAAACAATAAAGATATTCAGTGTTTCTATCCTGATTATTGAATTCACCTTGTCTTGAACATGCACCTTGAAAGTGACAACTCAGACCATTCAACTGGCTTTTCAGTCAACTTCATGATCACTGGCACCTGTGGAATTGATTGGCAATCAGCACTCACTGAACACTAAACTCATTCTTCTCATTCATCTTGGACTGTTACGTTCCTCACTAGTTTAACTAGGTAACTGAAAGTAGTAGTGGGAGCAAATCTCATTAGCTCAGTGGGTTAATGCGTAGCCTCCCAAAGTAGAACATTGTGGGTTCAAATCCCACCTCTGCCATCTCATGCCAGATCAAACCAGTAATTATCACGCTGGCATAATCTTCATGGCTGAACTTAACATAGTATGCACCATCTACATAAAATAATTTTTAAAGAATTCTCAACTCACAATAATATATCTTTATTGAGTTAAAAAAAAGTATTCAGTATTTCTATCCTGACTTGCTTGAATTCACCTCATCTTGAACATCTGCCTTGAAAGTGACAATTCTGATCATTCAACTGGCTTTTCAGTCAACTTCATGATCACTGGCACCTGTGGAATTGATTGGCAATCTGCACTCACTGAACACTAAACTCATTCTTCTCATTCCATCTTGGACTGTTAGGTTCCTTGCTACTTTAAGTAGGTAAATGAAAGTAGCATTAAGAGCAATTCTCATTAGCTCAGTGGGTTAATGCATAGCCTCTCAAAGTAGAACATTGTGGGTTCAAAACCCAGCTCAGCCAGATCAAACCACTAATTATCATAATTGGCATAATCTTGATGGCTGAACTTAACATAGTACGCACCATGTACATAAAATCATTTGTAAAGAATTCTCAGCTCACAATAATATATCTTTATTGAGGTAAAAAAAAAGATTCAGTATTTCCATCCTGACTTGCTTGAAGATTTATTTGCGTTCACCTTGTCTTGGAACATGCGCCTTGAAAGTGACAACACAGATCATTCAACTTCATGATTACTGGCACCTGTGGAATTGATTGGCAATCGGCACTCACTGAATACTAAACATATCCTCACTAGTTTGAGGCAACTGAAAGTTGTAGTCAGTGCAATTCTCATTAGCTCAGTGGCTTAATGCCTAGCCTCTTAAAGCAGAACATTATGGGTTCAAATCCCAGCTCTGTCATCTCATGCTGGAAAATGATCCAATCACTAATTATCATGCTGGCATAATCTTGAGGACTTCACATGTCACTCACTCACTGTGAAATCATTTGTAAATTACTCACAGCACACAAAGGACATCTTTATTGAGGTAAAACAAACAACAAAAAACACACGCAATCTCAAACATTTTGCATAGTTCACAAACACATACTTATTGGTTACAGGCCTATGAATCTTTGGTAGGATACATCAACATTGAAATATTTAATAACCTACCTTTCCTTGTGCTTTCAAGCTCTCAACACAGGATACAGGATCAAGGACAGTCAGGTTACAAGTACAGTTCTTTTATTTCCAGATCAACACAACATCCAAGACTGTGTCCAGGAGAGATGAAAGTGATACATGTCTGAAATGTGTGTATTGTGTGTACAATGTGTGTGACACATATGAATGTGTGTGGGGGTCTGTGTGTGTGTGGTTTTCAGGGAGGGAAATGAAAAGGCAGCAATTAGCCCCATGCCACAATAAGTCAATACAAAATACAAACATAAAACAGTAGCACACAAGATAAACATCACCTGGCCCATGAAACATGCTAGAAGTAGGTATGTCACATAAGTTGAACTACACAGGCAGAAGATATCAGTCTGATGGGCTATGTTCTGTTCCACAAGCAGAAACCAAATCGATCAATTCAACAAACAAATACAGCTGAATCAAACATAGAATGCACAAGTCTGCTCAAAGATTCAGTAATACTAGAAGAACATAAACAGGACAAACTTACACAGTCAATAACGCACACGAAAAACACAGAAGATTCGACAGCAGCTTTCAGGTTTGGAGTCTGAGCAGACAAAGAGTTCAGCATGGGCACAGGTGTCCTTAATAAGTGGTATGGCCTAAGGTAATTGGCTGAAGGTGAGCTGGAAGGGGGTGTGGCCAACAGAGACTGCATGGAGAGACACTTGTGCTTTGAAGCTCTCAACACACGAGAGCTAGAAGTATTCAGTAAAATCCACATTAGCTTGTGCCTTGAGACTCTCAAGCAGTCATTTCAGTCAACTTTAATCTTTGCAATCTGCAGTCGCTAGAGTTTAAAAGTTCGTCCTCACCACTACTTAGATTGCAAGAAAGCACTCTTACTACAATCCATCATGGAGTAGTGGATTAGCTTCAGTCTTGTAATCCAAAGATCATGTGTTCGAATCCTGACAGTGACGTGACATCAGCAGCAGATTTCACATATCTGAGTATTCTATAGGGATATTGGAAATGGAAGAAACTTTCCTTTCACTGGTAACATATAATTTTAATCTTAACTTCTTGAATCCTGACAGTATAGCATTTAGATTTAATGTTCTTAACTCTTAGGCTAAATGTTAAATATTAACATTTAGATTTAGCATTTAGATTTAACATTTAGATTTAGGATTTAGAGTTAACATTTACATATAGCATTTAGATTTAATGTTCTTAAATCTTAGGCTAAATGTTAAATATAAATCCTAAATATAAATCCAAGGTTTGGATTTAACATTTAGATTTAGCATTTAGATTTAACATTTAGATTTAGGATGTAGAGTTAACATTTACATATAGCATTTAGATTTAAAATGTTCTTAAATCTGAGGCTAAATGTTAAATATAAATCCTAAATATAAATCCAAGGCTTGGATTTAACGTTTAGATTTAGCATTTAGATTTAACATTTAGATTTAGGATCTAGATTCAACATTTAGATTTAGAATTTAAATTTAACATTTAGATTTAAAATGTTCTTAAGTTCTTAAGTAATCTTAAGTTAATTGTTAAATCTTTCTGTTCTAGAAAAACGTAACAGGCAGCCTACGTATCCGTGGTGTACCGGTCAGGGAGTTGGACTGGGGACCGAAGGGTGGCCGGTTCGACTCCCGGCCGGTGCAGAGAGGAGAGTGGGGGGAGGGAATGAGCAGCACTTCCCCATTCAACTGACTGGCATATAGAAACTTACCCAACTAACTTGACTGACTCAGAGGGAACCAAGAACTGAAAACAAGTCAAGTATTACAGCTCTATTAGTGCCTTCAGCCAAGCTGGTAGCAAGTTCCCATCCTGGGTGCGTCAAACTGGGATTTGGAAAACGAGTCAAAGTTGTCTTGTAGCCAGAGAGGGCTGCACAGGACTTCTGCTTGGACCCCGTTAATTGCTGCTTGCAGCTATATTTAGGGGTCCAAGCAGCATAGCTGCGCGGAACCCTATTGTTTTTGTTCTGTTTATTATTATTATTCTTCTTTTTCTCCGCTAAAAGTGGTTGGGCAGCCTAAACCGCAAGGCCAAAACTCCTGTAATTTTCCAGAAAGACCAGAAATTGCCCCCACTACTCAGAGCCTAAAACTAGTGGTACTGCACACATAGGTGGCGCTATAATTCAACAAATTCCATTCAAGCCCATATCTCCTGACCAGTAGTGCATACACTCAAAAGTCCTATAGTCCCTTAATCCTTGGACTTGACTGCATCTTTCTTACAATGGTCTTATTTTACAAAAAATGTTTAGTTTGCCCAGAATTTCTGACTTTAGCCAAAGTGAAACTAAAGTTTCACAGGCCACAAAATTAGTCATATCATGACCAAAATGGTCAGACACAATCTACAGACCAAGCCACTCTATTCTATTCATTGTCACTTGCATATGTCTATCGGTATTAATATTATAGTTAATTAAAGTTTGAGCACTTTGATTAAAATCAACCAAACCCTTTGAAATTTTAATAGCTTAATCATTTTATAAGTTCAAGTAACTGTGCAAAATCTCCCTGGTCTACTCTTTGTCAAAGTGCTTTAATTTTAGTTTGAAATCAGTGGTCTGCTTGTAGGCTATCCCTTACGACTTTGAGTGAGTGACTCGCCAGCGGTAATGCTATGCAGGCAGACTGGCTCAGTGAGCATAGGCCTAGCAATTCAAAGTGAAAGGCTATGAGATCAAGGGTTCAAATCCCACACATGACAAGGTTGATGAAAATGCTAATTCTGTTGTCAAAACTCACACACACAAAACTACTTTATGGCAATATCAAACACAATCTAAATCAAACAGCACAGTTACCAAACAATAAAGATATTCAGTGTTTCTATCCTGATTATTGAATTCACCTTGTCTTGAACATGCACCTTGAAAGTGACAACTCAGACCATTCAACTGGCTTTTCAGTCAACTTCATGATCACTGGCACCTGTGGAATTGATTGGCAATCAGCACTCACTGAACACTAAACTCATTCTTCTCATTCATCTTGGACTGTTACGTTCCTCACTAGTTTAACTAGGTAACTGAAAGTAGTAGTGGGAGCAAATCTCATTAGCTCAGTGGGTTAATGCGTAGCCTCCCAAAGTAGAACATTGTGGGTTCAAATCCCACCTCTGCCATCTCATGCCAGATCAAACCAGTAATTATCACGCTGGCATAATCTTCATGGCTGAACTTAACATAGTATGCACCATCTACATAAAATAATTTTTAAAGAATTCTCAACTCACAATAATATATCTTTGATTTAAAAAAAGTATTCAGTATTTCTATCCTGACTTGCTTGAATTCACCTCATCTTGAACATCTGCCTTGAAAGTGACAATTCTGATCATTCAACTGGCTTTTCAGTCAACTTCATGATCACTGGCACCTGTGGAATTGATTGGCAATCTGCACTCACTGAACACTAAACTCATTCTTCTCATTCCATCTTGGACTGTTAGGTTCCTTGCTACTTTAAGTAGGTAAATGAAAGTAGCATTAAGAGCAATTCTCATTAGCTCAGTGGGTTAATGCATAGCCTCTCAAAGTAGAACATTGTGGGTTCAAAACCCAGCTCAGCCAGATCAAACCACTAATTATCATAATTAGCATAATCTTGATGGCTGAACTTAACATAGTACGCACCATGTACATAAAATCATTTGTAAAGAATTCTCAGCTCACAATAATATATCTTTATTGAGGTAAAAAAAGATTCAGTATTTCCATCCTGACTTGCTTGAAGATTTATTTGCGTTCACCTTGTCTTGGAACATGCGCCTTGAAAGTGACAACACAGATCATTCAACTTCATGATTACTGGCACCTGTGGAATTGATTGGCAATCGGCACTCACTGAATACTAAACATATCCTCACTAGTTTGAGGCAACTGAAAGTTGTAGTCAGTGCAATTCTCATTAGCTCAGTGGCTTAATGCCTAGCCTCTTAAAGCAGAACATTATGGGTTCAAATCCCAGCTCTGTCATCTCATGCTGGAAAATGATCCAATCACTAATTATCATGCTGGCATAATCTTGAGGACTTCACATGTCACTCACTCACTGTGAAATCATTTGTAAATTACTCACAGCACACAAAGGACATCTTTATTGAGGTAAAACAAACAACAAAAAACACACGCAATCTCAAACATTTTGCATAGTTCACAAACACATACTTATTGGTTACAGGCCTATGAATCTTTGGTAGGATACATCAACATTGAAATATTTAATAACCTACCTTTCCTTGTGCTTTCAAGCTCTCAACACAGGATACAGGATCAAGGACAGTCAGGTTACAAGTACAGTTCTTTTATTTCCAGATCAACACAACATCCAAGACTGTGTCCAGGAGAGATGAAAGTGATACATGTCTGAAATGTGTGTATTGTGTGTACAATGTGTGTGACACATATGAATGTGTGTGGGGGTCTGTGTGTGTGTGGTTTTCAGGGAGGGAAATGAAAAGGCAGCAATTAGCCCCATGCCACAATAAGTCAATACAAAATACAAACATAAAACAGTAGCACACAAGATACACATCACCTGGCCCATGAAACATGCTAGAAGTAGGTATGTCACATAAGTTGAACTACACAGGCAGAAGATATCAGTCTGATGGGCTATGTTCTGTTCCACAAGCAGAAACCAAATCGATCAATTCAACAAACAAATACAGCTGAATCAAACATAGAATGCACAAGTCTGCTCAAAGATTCAGTAATACTAGAAGAACATAAACAGGACAAACTTACACAGTCAATAACGCACACGAAAAACACAGAAGATTCGACAGCAGCTTTCAGGTTTGGAGTCTGAGCAGACAAAGAGTTCAGCATGGGCACAGGTGTCCTTAATAAGTGGTATGGCCTAAGGTAATTGGCTGAAGGTGAGCTGGAAGGGGGTGTGGCCAACAGAGACTGCATGGAGAGACACTTGTGCTTTGAAGCTCTCAACACACGAGAGCTAGAAGTATTCAGTAAAATCCACATTAGCTTGTGCCTTGAGACTCTCAAGCAGTCATTTCAGTCAACTTTAATCTTTGCAATCTGCAGTCGCTAGAGTTTAAAAGTTCGTCCTCACCACTACTTAGATTGCAAGAAAGCACTCTTACTACAATCCATCATGGAGTAGTGGATTAGCTTCAGTCTTGTAATCCAAAGATCATGTGTTCGAATCCTGACAGTGACGTGACATCAGCAGCAGATTTCACATATCTGAGTATTCTATAGGGATATTGGAAATGGAAGAAACTTTCCTTTCACTGGTAACATATAATTTTAATCTTAACTTCTTGAATCCTGACAGTATAGCATTTAGATTTAATGTTCTTAACTCTTAGGCTAAATGTTAAATATTAACATTTAGATTTAGCATTTAGATTTAACATTTAGATTTAGGATTTAGAGTTAACATTTACATATAGCATTTAGATTTAATGTTCTTAAATCTTAGGCTAAATGTTAAATATAAATCCTAAATATAAATCCAAGGTTTGGATTTAACATTTAGATTTAGCATTTAGATTTAACATTTAGATTTAGGATGTAGAGTTAACATTTACATATAGCATTTAGATTTAAAATGTTCTTAAATCTGAGGCTAAATGTTAAATATAAATCCTAAATATAAATCCAAGGCTTGGATTTAACGTTTAGATTTAGCATTTAGATTTAACATTTAGATTTAGGATCTAGATTCAACATTTAGATTTAGAATTTAAATTTAACATTTAGATTTAAAATGTTCTTAAGTTCTTAAGTAATCTTAAGTTAATTGTTAAATCTTTCTGTTCTAGAAAAACGTAACAGGCAGCCTACGTATCCGTGGTGTACCGGTCAGGGAGTTGGACTGGGGACCGAAGGGTGGCGGGTTCGACTCCCGGCCGGTGCAGAGAGGAGAGTGGGGGGAGGGAATGAGCAGCACTTCCCCATTCAACTGACTGGCATATAGAAACTTACCCAACTAACTTGACTGACTCAGAGGGAACCAAGAACTGAAAACAAGTCAAGTATTACAGCTCTATTAGTGCCTTCAGCCAAGCTGGTAGCAAGTTCCCATCCTGGGTGCGTCAAACTGGGATTTGGAAAACGAGTCAAAGTTGTCTTGTAGCCAGAGAGGGCTGCACAGGACTTCTGCTTGGACCCCGTTAATTGCTGCTTGCAGCTATATTTAGGGGTCCAAGCAGCATAGCTGCGCGGAACCCTATTGTTTTTGTTCTGTTTATTATTATTATTCTTCTTTTTCTCCGCTAAAAGTGGTTGGGCAGCCTAAACCGCAAGGCCAAAACTCCTGTAATTTTCCAGAAAGACCAGAAATTGCCCCCACTACTCAGAGCCTAAAACTAGTGGTACTGCACACATAGGTGGCGCTATAATTCAACAAATTCCATTCAAGCCCATATCTCCTGACCAGTAGTGCATACACTCAAAAGTCCTATAGTCCCTTAATCCTTGGACTTGACTGCATCTTTCTTACAATGGTCTTATTTTACAAAAAATGTTTAGTTTGCCCAGAATTTCTGACTTTAGCCAAAGTGAAACTAAAGTTTCACAGGCCACAAAATTAGTCATATCATGACCAAAATGGTCAGACACAATCTACAGACCAAGCCACTCTATTCTATTCATTGTCACTTGCATATGTCTATCGGTATTAATATTATAGTTAATTAAAGTTTGAGCACTTTGATTAAAATCAACCAAACCCTTTGAAATTTTAATAGCTTAATCATTTTATAAGTTCAAGTAACTGTGCAAAATCTCCCTGGTCTACTCTTTGTCAAAGTGCTTTAATTTTAGTTTGAAATCAGTGGTCTGCTTGTAGGCTATCCCTTACGACTTTGAGTGAGTGACTCGCCAGCGGTAATGCTATGCAGGCAGACTGGCTCAGTGAGCATAGGCCTAGCAATTCAAAGTGAAAGGCTATGAGGTCAAGGGTTCAAATCCCAACATGACAAGGTTGATGAAAATGCTAATTCTGTTGTCAAAACTCACACACACAAAACTACTTTATGGCAATATCAAACACAATCTAAATCAAACAGCACAGTTACCAAACAATAAAGATATTCAGTGTTTCTATCCTGATTATTGAATTCACCTTGTCTTGAACATGCACCTTGAAAGTGACAACTCAGACCATTCAACTGGCTTTTCAGTCAACTTCATGATCACTGGCACCTGTGGAATTGATTGGCAATCAGCACTCACTGAACACTAAACTCATTCTTCTCATTCATCTTGGACTGTTACGTTCCTCACTAGTTTAACTAGGTAACTGAAAGTAGTAGTGGGAGCAAATCTCATTAGCTCAGTGGGTTAATGCGTAGCCTCCCAAAGTAGAACATTGTGGGTTCAAATCCCACCTCTGCCATCTCATGCCAGATCAAACCAGTAATTATCACGCTGGCATAATCTTCATGGCTGAACTTAACATAGTATGCACCATCTACATAAAATAATTTTTAAAGAATTCTCAACTCACAATAATATATCTTTGATTAAAAAAAAATATTCAGTATTTCTATCCTGACTTGCTTGAATTCACCTCATCTTGAACATCTGCCTTGAAAGTGACAATTCTGATCATTCAACTGGCTTTTCAGTCAACTTCATGATCACTGGCACCTGTGGAATTGATTGGCAATCAGCACTCACTGAACACTAAACTCATTCTTCTCATTCATCTTGGACTGTTACGTTCCTCACTAGTTTAACTAGGTAACTGAAAGTAGTAGTGGGAGCAAATCTCATTAGCTCAGTGGGTTAATGCGTAGCCTCCCAAAGTAGAACATTGTGGGTTCAAATCCCACCTCTGCCATCTCATGCCAGATCAAACCAGTAATTATCACGCTGGCATAATCTTCATGGCTGAACTTAACATAGTATGCACCATCTACATAAAATAATTTTTAAAGAATTCTCAACTCACAATAATATATCTTTGATTTAAAAAAAATATTCAGTATTTCTATCCTGACTTGCTTGAATTCACCTCATCTTGAACATCTGCCTTGAAAGTGACAATTCTGATCATTCAACTGGCTTTTCAGTCAACTTCATGATCACTGGCACCTGTGGAATTGATTGGCAATCTGCACTCACTGAACACTAAACTCATTCTTCTCATTCCATCTTGGACTGTTAGGTTCCTTGCTACTTTAAGTAGGTAAATGAAAGTAGCATTAAGAGCAATTCTCATTAGCTCAGTGGGTTAATGCATAGCCTCTCAAAGTAGAACATTGTGGGTTCAAAACCCAGCTCAGCCAGATCAAACCACTAATTATCATAATTAGCATAATCTTGATGGCTGAACTTAACATAGTACGCACCATGTACATAAAATCATTTGTAAAGAATTCTCAGCTCACAATAATATATCTTTATTGAGGTAAAAAAAAGATTCAGTATTTCCATCCTGACTTGCTTGAAGATTTATTTGCGTTCACCTTGTCTTGGAACATGCGCCTTGAAAGTGACAACACAGATCATTCAACTTCATGATTACTGGCACCTGTGGAATTGATTGGCAATCGGCACTCACTGAATACTAAACATATCCTCACTAGTTTGAGGCAACTGAAAGTTGTAGTCAGTGCAATTCTCATTAGCTCAGTGGCTTAATGCCTAGCCTCTTAAAGCAGAACATTATGGGTTCAAATCCCAGCTCTGTCATCTCATGCTGGAAAATGATCCAATCACTAATTATCATGCTGGCATAATCTTGAGGACTTCACATGTCACTCACTCACTGTGAAATCATTTGTAAATTACTCACAGCACACAAAGGACATCTTTATTGAGGTAAAACAAACAACAAAAAACACACGCAATCTCAAACATTTTGCATAGTTCACAAACACATACTTATTGGTTACAGGCCTATGAATCTTTGGTAGGATACATCAACATTGAAATATTTAATAACCTACCTTTCCTTGTGCTTTCAAGCTCTCAACACAGGATACAGGATCAAGGACAGTCAGGTTACAAGTACAGTTCTTTTATTTCCAGATCAACACAACATCCAAGACTGTGTCCAGGAGAGATGAAAGTGATACATGTCTGAAATGTGTGTATTGTGTGTACAATGTGTGTGACACATATGAATGTGTGTGGGGGTCTGTGTGTGTGTGGTTTTCAGGGAGGGAAATGAAAAGGCAGCAATTAGCCCCATGCCACAATAAGTCAATACAAAATACAAACATAAAACAGTAGCACACAAGATAAACATCACCTGGCCCATGAAACATGCTAGAAGTAGGTATGTCACATAAGTTGAACTACACAGGCAGAAGATATCAGTCTGATGGGCTATGTTCTGTTCCACAAGCAGAAACCAAATCGATCAATTCAACAAACAAATACAGCTGAATCAAACATAGAATGCACAAGTCTGCTCAAAGATTCAGTAATACTAGAAGAACATAAACAGGACAAACTTACACAGTCAATAACGCACACGAAAAACACAGAAGATTCGACAGCAGCTTTCAGGTTTGGAGTCTGAGCAGACAAAGAGTTCAGCATGGGCACAGGTGTCCTTAATAAGTGGTATGGCCTAAGGTAATTGGCTGAAGGTGAGCTGGAAGGGGGTGTGGCCAACAGAGACTGCATGGAGAGACACTTGTGCTTTGAAGCTCTCAACACACGAGAGCTAGAAGTATTCAGTAAAATCCACATTAGCTTGTGCCTTGAGACTCTCAAGCAGTCATTTCAGTCAACTTTAATCTTTGCAATCTGCAGTCGCTAGAGTTTAAAAGTTCGTCCTCACCACTACTTAGATTGCAAGAAAGCACTCTTACTACAATCCATCATGGAGTAGTGGATTAGCTTCAGTCTTGTAATCCAAAGATCATGTGTTCGAATCCTGACAGTGACGTGACATCAGCAGCAGATTTCACATATCTGAGTATTCTATAGGGATATTGGAAATGGAAGAAACTTTCCTTTCACTGGTAACATATAATTTTAATCTTAACTTCTTGAATCCTGACAGTATAGCATTTAGATTTAATGTTCTTAACTCTTAGGCTAAATGTTAAATATTAACATTTAGATTTAGCATTTAGATTTAACATTTAGATTTAGGATTTAGAGTTAACATTTACATATAGCATTTAGATTTAATGTTCTTAAATCTTAGGCTAAATGTTAAATATAAATCCTAAATATAAATCCAAGGTTTGGATTTAACATTTAGATTTAGCATTTAGATTTAACATTTAGATTTAGGATGTAGAGTTAACATTTACATATAGCATTTAGATTTAAAATGTTCTTAAATCTGAGGCTAAATGTTAAATATAAATCCTAAATATAAATCCAAGGCTTGGATTTAACGTTTAGATTTAGCATTTAGATTTAACATTTAGATTTAGGATCTAGATTCAACATTTAGATTTAGAATTTAAATTTAACATTTAGATTTAAAATGTTCTTAAGTTCTTAAGTAATCTTAAGTTAATTGTTAAATCTTTCTGTTCTAGAAAAACGTAACAGGCAGCCTACGTATCCGTGGTGTACCGGTCAGGGAGTTGGACTGGGGACCGAAGGGTGGCCGGTTCGACTCCCGGCCGGTGCAGAGAGGAGAGTGGGGGGAGGGAATGAGCAGCACTTCCCCATTCAACTGACTGGCATATAGAAACTTACCCAACTAACTTGACTGACTCAGAGGGAACCAAGAACTGAAAACAAGTCAAGTATTACAGCTCTATTAGTGCCTTCAGCCAAGCTGGTAGCAAGTTCCCATCCTGGGTGCGTCAAACTGGGATTTGGAAAACGAGTCAAAGTTGTCTTGTAGCCAGAGAGGGCTGCACAGGACTTCTGCTTGGACCCCGTTAATTGCTGCTTGCAGCTATATTTATTATTATTATTATTTTTCTCCGCTAAAAGTCATGCTGGAGCCTAAACCATAAGTCCCAGGATCATGAAACTTTAGGGTCTGGTCCCAAATTGCCCCCACTACTCAGATACCCATTTCTGAGGTACTGCATCCATAGGTGGCGCTATAATAAAGCAATTTCCATTTCAGCCCATATCTCAAGATCACATTGACCTAGACTCCAAATTCTTAGATCACATTAATCTCTACATCCAATAGCATCTTTTCTCAAATACCATTAATGTCAAAAAATATTTAGTTTTTTCACAAATTCACTGAAAAGCCAAAGTGAAAGTAAACTATCACAGGCCACAGAATTGGTCATATCATGATCAAAATGTATACAGATCATCTTCAGACTAAGTCTCATAAATATTATCAAATGAAATTTTCATATGTCAATTCATATTAATATTATAGTGCAATAAAGTTAGACCATCTTGATCAACATTGACCAATCAATACCAAATTTAATGTGATTAATGATCAAGTCAGTTCAAGCAAGTGTACAAAATTTCGCTGGTCAATACTTTACCAAAATGCTTTAATTTTACTATGAAATCTGTACCTGGCTTGGGACCTATTCCTTACCACCTTGAGTAGGTGACTGAAAGAGAAAAGACATTGTAGGTCCATTAGCTCAGTGAGCTCAGGCCTAGGAGCACAAAGCAAAGACCATGAGATCGCAGGTTCAAAACCCATCTCCGGCACTCACCTTCTCAGTGGCCAAATCTTCCAAGGAGAGAAGGAGTGCTAAAGCTTTAACGCGGTGACCCAAAAATCATGTGCTCAGAATGCCATAGTCAACTTCACAATAGTTTCATACACCTCATTGTCATAGTCACACATGTGTCATGGCCCTTTCCCAACATGCTAAATTCAAATCACATCATTTGGTAATGAACAGAATACATATGTATAGAAAAAGTGGTCATAGTGATACTTCAAACTCAAAATTCTGCAATTCAATACAAATCCACTTTATTATTCCCTAGAGGGAAATTAAGTTCCAGCCAGTCATTTAAAAAAAGACACATTGAAATGAACAAATAAATAAATAAACAAGTACCATATAGGTATTCACCAGTAGTCAGTAAAGAAACACAAACAGTAAGCACCTCACCAACATTGAAGTATTTCTTTAGGGTTGAAAGTTAGAGTTTCTCAAATTCACTTTCCATGATGCTTAGATGTGTCTTTTCAAGGTCTAAAGCGACTGCATTTCATTGCTGTCCTCAATCAATTTCACCTGTCCTCATCATTCACACCTGAATTCCATTTGCAATCCTATGCAGACCCAATACACACACACACACACACACACACACACACACACACACACACACACACACACACACACACACACACACACACACACACAAAAAAAAAAAAAAAAACAAAGACAGCAAGCAAGCGTACAAAATTTCGCTGGTCAACACTTTACCAAAATGCTTTAATTTTACTATGAAATCTGTACCTGGCTTGGGACCTATTCCTTACCACCTTGAGTAGGTGACTGAAAGAGAAAAACATTGTAGGCCCATTAGCTCAGTGGGCTCAGGCTTAGGAGCACAAAGCAAAGACCATGAGATCGCAGGTTCAAAACCCATCTCCGGCACTCACCCTCTCAGTGGCCAAATCTTCCAAGGTAAGAAGAGACAAGGAGTGCTACTGCTTTAATGTGGTGACCCAAAAATCATGTGTTCAGAATGCCATAGTCAACTTCACAATAGTTTCATAAACCTCATTGTCACAGTAACACATGCGTGATGGCCCTAGCCCAACATGCTAAATTTAAAGCACATCATTTGTCAATGAACAGAACACAAGTGGATAGAAAAAGTGGTCATAGTGATACTTTGGTGATGATCAAGCCCAATGTGCCAAACTCAAAATTCTGCAATTCAAGACAAGTCCAGTTTATTATTCCCTAGAGGGAAATTAAGTTCCAGCCAGTCATTTAAAAAAAAAAAGACACATTGAAATGAACAAATAAATAAATAAACAAGTACCATATAGGTATTCACCAGTAGTCAATAAAGAAACACAAACACAAACACATATAGTAAGCACCTCACCAACATTGAAGTATTTCTTTAGGGTTGAAAGTTACAGAGTGTCTGAAATTCACTTTCCATGATGCTTAGATGTGTCTTTTCAAGGTTCAAAGCGACTGCATTTCAATGCTGTCCCCAATCAATTTCACCTGTCCTCATCATTCACACCTGAATTCCATTTGCAATCCTATGCAGAGCCAATACACACACACAAAAAAGACAGGCAGTTTTGCTGAGTCTGCCTAGCGCAGGGGTTTGGTTGCCGCCTATCATGCAGAAGGTCCTAGGTTCATATCCCAGGTGAAGCAACAAAAATGTGAGCTGGAGTAGGGACAGAGGTGGTGCTATAATAAAGCCAATTCCATTTAAGCCCATATCTCAAGACATCATTGGCCTGGACTCCAAAGTCTCACATCATATTAATCTGTACACTCATTGGCATCTTTTCTTAAATGCCATTAATGTCCAAAATTCAAAAACTCACTGAAGTTACAGAGTTTCTCAAAATTTACTTTCTATGATGCTTATGTCTTTCCAAGGTTCAAAGACATTGCATTTCACTGCTGTCCTCAATCAACTTCACCTGTTCTCGTCACTCACACCTGAATTCCATTTGTAATCCTCTGCACAGCACAATTCACAGGAAACCAAGGTCTCATATAATGTGTGGGACTGCATAGCGCAGTGGTTTGGTTACCGTCTAGCATGCAAATGGTCCCAGGTTCGCATCCTGGATGAAGCAACAAAAATAGTTGGGCAGTAGGGGGGCAGGAGCAGAGGGCAGAGGAGCCAAAAGCCTAGACCAAGTGCCCATAGCTTGGACCCCGCTCATTGCCGCTAGCGGCTATATTTTTTATTTTTTTCATCAGTGGTGGTAAAATGTTGTGGATAGATGTGGGGAATAGGCTAGAACATTGTCTACAATGATATCTCAAACTTGCTAAATGCCAAATCACAGTATACTTTCCATCTGACTAATTGTTACATGACAAGGATACAAGGAGTTTTTAATTGTCACATGCATATCACTACTGTAAAAAAATGCAGTGAATTTTGTGACTGGTGTACAGAAGTGCAGTAGGAAAGTAACAAGACAGGAGGCTTGGCAGGGCTGGGGCACACCAACAAGGAGCACCCAAGAGCAACAGGGGCAAGGAAAAACTCCCTTACCTAAGGAAGAAAAAATATCTGTTGTGAGATGGATCAAGAATAGGCGATATTATTTTTTCATGTGGAAAACGCATCCTTTATTGACTGGATCAGGACAGAACTTGCCTATATAGTCAACAAAATGCAGGCTAAAGGACTGTGGTTAATGTGCAGCAATGGATAAGCCAATAAGAAGGTCACTCCGTACTCCATCTTTTGATGTTGTCAGTGTGTACCAGTGATGCGCGGGTACACGTTTGAACCAACCGCACCCGACCGACGTTCTCAACTAGACCGACCGCAACTCGGACCGCAAAACTTGGATCGCAGAACTCCGGTCCGAAACCCGCTTCCACCCGCTTGTTTAAAAAAAATATCTATGCTTTTGACTGCCCTTATAGTCTCATTTTGGCAACATAAAATGTATATATAACCCGAGTATGCATAGCCTACAAACTGAGGTCAATGGCATTGTTCAGCATTTCACCTGGTGCATTTAAACTAGGCCTACATTTTTTTTTAAAAAATCCACCATTCATGCAGAAGTCGTAAAGAAGGACGTAAAGAAGGATGAAGGGTGCCAAATCGTCTATCACAAGCAAGTAGCCCAGAACATTAACACAACATGAAAGTGCAGGTGGAAATGGTCAAAATAAACAAGTAGCCCACGGAACATTAACACAAAATATGACAGTGCACGCAGCATAATGCGCTCAATTGCATTCAATCATAATGCATTCTGCATTCAAAATAATAATAAGGTAAATGGCATAGGCTACATTATTATTTTTTTTTTTTTTTGCTTTACGCGCGCTGTGGAGAAATAAGATTGAATCGACAGTGTCAGGGTGAAGACGATTTCTTATCACTTCTATGACACGGCCTGCAGAGCTGAATGTGCGCTCAATGGCTGCGCTTGAAGCTGGGACGCAGAGAATCCTCCTTGCCAACGCAGGGAGCCTTGGGTAGGTGTGGGCCTTACCAGTGGTGCACTTATTGCGGGCCATGTTCGTCGTGCCAGTTTTGTGACTATCAAATTTGTAAATTGAATCACAAGAGGTAGGCTACACATGACAAAGCCAGCACTATTACCATCGTCTTTAGTCACCTCAGCAAAAGTTTCCCACACTTAACTCTCTCTGTATGTGTGTTTCTGGAGCTTCCACTCTCCAGACTTCAGCTTCTCCCTTACCGCTTCCATCTCTCTCCTCTCCTACACTGAGCTTGCATCTTCGCCCCATGCAGTCATTCAATCAATTTTAATATAAATTACAAAAATGTAGTCAACTTTTATTTTAGACCCGACCGACCGCGGCCCGCATTTTATATTTTTTTGATGACTCGTGCCCGCGGAAACCCGCGGACGCCCGCAGTCATCCGCTCAGTTTGGATCAACCCGCGCGACAC